>JAKSZP010013725.1:0-53908 GCA_022478985.1 Massospora cicadina
AGATCAAGCAGCCAGATTACTCCAAATATGCAGCAGACTCTGGGGCATCCATTGGATGGTACTCCCCCAGCAATGACCAGTTCCATTCAAGCATTACGTGGGTACCACCCCCTTTTATAGGTTTGGCTGAGGTTCCCAATGTGCAATGATTTTAGCTAATAGGGATTGGCTGAAATATATTAAATCGTTACCCCATAATACCGTATGCCATAAAATGATTCCCAATCTGTCATTCAGCCAAAGTGAAGCGAGTTTTCAAAGCTTCAATAGACCAAATTCACATATTTCCAAATTTGGAACATACTAAGCTATTCCAAATTTATCATTGTAATCTCTTCGACCCTTGATACAATTTATATATTGAATGGTATGATATTAGGCTTTCATTTTTTTTACCCCTATAAAACTAATAAAACTATCAAAAAACTCAAATTTCTAGTTTTTATATTTATTTACCTTAATTATAATTAGTGGTTTAATTCCTTTAATTGTTGGAATTTTAGGCCTAAACGCACCAGCAAGTTTGAAACCCCTAAAATCCAACACCCACCTTACTTAACAACGAGTGAGCTTCTCAAGGATTCTAGTGAAGTGTTTGCGGAGGTCATGGTGGGAAAGAGGACTGTGGTCACAGAGCGAGGATGAACGCGTTGCTCCATTGCTAAATTTCAGGGTCTTCTGAGGAGAAAAGTATTTTAAGCAACTGGGGGAATCAGCTCCAATGGTCTTTTTGGTTGTACCAATAGGACGAAAAATCTGATTAATTCAGGAACTGAGCCCAGTAAGATTGAATGTGGAAAATCTATTTGATACCTGGTGGGACAGAGTCCCTGTTCCCTGGCCATGGCTGCTTTCCAGTTGCCCTCCAAATATAGTGATGCCAAGCCAAGCGGAATCATGGTGGGAGGAACAGTTTAGTGGAAAAACTCAAGGTGGAGTCAGATGCTTAGCGGAAAGCTGATTCAGCATCAAGTTAGTTAATAGATTCCATTCCGCCAAAATCAGTTGAGTTTGTAACTCCTACTTTTATGCATTTTCCTTTTTACTCAAGCCTCAAGGCCTTAAGGCAACCTTCCCTCACTGGTATGGTTGTTGGTCAATTCTTTACCTTAAGTCCCTAATAAACTACCCTTTCCCAAACTAAAAATCTACTTTTACATTTTTCCAGAATTTGCTGCCTCAGCAACCTCAAACCATGGTTCTCAAGTAGCTTCATGATTGCACTTGTGGCTGTTATCACCACATTTCTCTACCTTTTGTCGATTGGGGATATCACATGTGTGACCTATTGAGTATATTCACGTTTTCCAGTGCTCTCTGGATGAAAGATATGACAATGCTTTTGAAGATCTTATCTCCCTGTTGGGAAAAGTTTTGTGACCTTGCCACTCGCTCAAGCAGTAGTGACCCCACAGCAGTTCCTGGCCCTACTGTTGTTTCTGAAGAGATCCACATTTTAAAAATCCTTGGGTCCCTCAGGGCCTTTATTTGGTTGTTTGTCAGTTAGTAGTTATGGCGGCCACCAGCTGTCGTCCTCTGTTTTCTTTCCTCCTGTCTATTTATCAAGTCACTCAGACAGCAATGCTCTTGGTATTCAAGTTTTTCTTATGGGTGCTCGCGCACCCTGACTGGCAGCCAGTCTCTATTTTATCTTCCGTTTTGTGACATAATTTACAGACCAATAGTGTCCGCCAAGCCGCCCTTTTATTTGAGTTGGATGAAGCTGTGGTTTCTATTTATCAGATGAACTTGCAGTTGGTTCTTTGCCACGTGCTGTTCATTTTGGTCAGCTGTAGCATTTGTGTGTTGCTCCCAGGCGGCATAGGGGGAGTTTCTCTCCATCTATGTAGTCCCCAAAATTCTGGCCTCAGTTCCAGCCCATCCTTTGGCGGTAAGCTTGTATGCTCCATCTGTCATGATTGCCAGCAAGGTGCTCCACGCCCTTACTGAGCTGCAAGTGTGATTCTCAATTTCCCTGAAGATTTCCTCTACCATGATGGACGCCCAATAGAGTGTGGCCTTGTTGGATGCAGTTGAAGTTGATGCCTGCTGTTGGGTGCAGGGTATCCTGTGCTCAGCCAACCAGGCCAGGGTCTTGACTCACCCTGATTAGGCAGGTGTCATCTGCGTTGCATGCGCTGGTGGCGAGATAGGCTCAATATCCAACTATTTTACCTGGGCGCAGATGCGTCTAACCTGGCTTAATTTGTATAAGCTTTCTTTAAACAAGCCCTGCACTCAGCCTTCCGCTGGATGCCTTTATGGAAATATTCCGTATTGCCTTAGATTCCAAATCTGCAAATCATGCCGTTTGGTCCACACCAGTGGAGAAAAAGGACCATATTTACATGAAGGTGACTTCTATTGGTGCCACTATTCCCTGGATGCCCCCTGGATTGGAGGATCTTATATCTCTGTCAACATATCCAGTGTTGGTCGCCCTGAGTCCCAGTTCTACACACACTCCTGGAATTTTTGTAATGGGATTTGATGAAGGTGCAGAGCTACCCAACCCGAGGGTAAGTACAAACTTGCATTGGCTCCCATAAGTGAGGCGCCTCCTGAAACCAAGAAAATAAATGTTAATCTATTGGTTCCCTAGTTTATGAACGCTTATTGTTAAAACATTGTAAAGCAGTATCCTGTTCTGGGTTCCAACTCCCTGACCCACCAGTTTCCCTTCCTGACGCAATGATTATTAAACCCAGCTGGTGGAATAATGCGTTCCCTATCCAATAAACAAGGTTTATCTTATAATTTATTACCATTGGAAATCTGGAGTGGTTTGCACTGAGTTTCATTTGAGGCCTTTGTTGACATGGGCATGGTGGGCAACTTTATTAGTTTGAAGCTGGCTCAGAGATACATTCTCTTTCCGCTTGGAATAACTTTCCAAGCAAATTTTAAAAAAGCAAAATTCAATTGCCCACCATAGTTTCGCTCCATTGTCCTCAGATTCCCCGCCAGCTGCTCTAGTGTGGGTCAGTGGCAAAACTCCCCCCACCATTTTCCATCCGGTGGGAAAACGCGCTCATACTGGCTTGCCTAGTCATATCAAACCCATGGGGTGATCGTTCCTCCCAAGGATCTCGACGCCCACCTTGCTCATACTCAAGTGGTGCCTCGTTGCCCCCTGGTGCTCCCCTGGAGCAACATGCATTTCAGCCTTAGGGTCAATTATGGGAAACTTTTTCCTTACCATGACCAAAAAATTCTCAAAATAGCTCATGCAGTGATGATTCCTGCCGGGTTTATTGATTTCTGCCCCTATAAGGGGTATTTTGATCTTAGCTTCAACTGTGAAGCTGACGCCTCCACTGCGGCAACTGTGCCCCTGGTTTTCCATGGTACCCCTCTCCCCACAATTTGGACCCAGCTCCCAGTGGATACCACTTTGTGGTTCTGTTCACTGGTTTGCCCACCCACCTCCCCTCGAGGTGCTCCATCAGGAGCTGATGGACGGTTTGGCAGCCTATGGCTCCAACCCCATCTTACAATTTGTGGTCCTAAATGAGGCCACAGACCTTGCTGAGCCTCAGGTGTATTCCACGATCAGCCCTGAATTTAGTAAAATTGCTTTGTCAATTCCCCCTTGTGCCATCATTCCTTCTTCCCCTGACCATCTGTTCTGAGCCTCCGTCGAGGCAGGTGGATGATCTGTCTATCATGTTTCGAGTTGGACCACTTGAAACATAAGTGCTCTTCCTTAGCTGCTTCTGACAGCTCTGATTTTTTGTCTGATGGCTTCCAATCTGCCACCCACCCCAGCCAGTTTTGGTATGGAGTACGATACTACCTTCCCCTCCCCCAAAGCCTGTTTCTGCAGCCGCGCCCACAGCCACCAATCAGCCCCCTCCTCGCCTCAGTGCCACAAATGCTCCCTCCAATCAAGCACCAGCTTGGATATTAGTTCACTCCCATGCGTCCTCCAACAAACCAAAAAACCTCAGTCATATGCCAATTCCACAATTTAATTCAACCAAAATCCTCGGGATCTATTGGCTGAAATTGATGAGTCTGGTAATATTATTGAAGACTCCACTCTCCAAATCGAGCAGTTTATGAATGCTGACCATGACACTAAGCTACCCCCTTGTTTATTCGCCCTCTATATAAATGCTGAAACATTTCGCAGCAACCACCAGCTGGCTGTTGAAGCAACGGCTAAGCCAGATTATCGTCCTCTCTGAAAAGCTGTCGCCAAATAAGTGGAGATGCTCACAGGAGGAATCCTTACTCCCATTATCCCCTCCACCTCCAATATGCTCAAAAAGAATATGTTGATCGAATATCACAAAGCTGCCAAAGACATTATCCAGCACGTGGCAGTGGTAGTGTGGAATCCAAAGCCAAGATTACCTGCACCAATATCGCCATGTTTGTAAAGCTCCCCAATGCACGCATGAAATCTGAAACAGCTTTGGCCAATTATGTTGTCTCTCTTATGGTCAACCACTGTGTTCCTGCAACCTTTTCATCAAAGATTTTTCTCCACATCCCACTGACACCACAACGCCCTTGCTCTCTGCTGTAGTCCATGCCCTGCTTTGGGGAGAATATGATGCTGAAGATGAGCCTCCTGATCCCCCCTCCCCTTCTGCCATGATGGATAAGCGGTTCCAGCTGTCCCACCTGCTTGGTCGTGTTTGCATTTTGTGTGTTGTCTGCTCATTTTGGCACTTCGTTCATTTTATTTTGGTGAGATCTATTTTGTTTTCTCTTCAAGCTTCAGTAATGTCCATTCCCAGGTCGGATTACCTTGGTTAAATAAATCAAAAGCTGTCTCAGAAGCTTGAGTTGGACTTGGATGTAGGGGCGTCAGTGCTGGGTGCATCATCTTCTCCAATGTCATCTTTTAAGGTGCAACGGCCAGTAGCCTTCTTGGTGCATCAGTTCAATTTCTGTAATTAATTTGTGGAGGTGCTTGACCTGCTATTCCTGGTCATTCTGGTGTTGAGCTGGTGGCAGCGCCAGGAGATGAAGATTTATTTTGACTTAACACGATGTCTTTTGTAAATACCCAGGTGGGAGGCAAGTTTCCCCTTATTGACACTCTTACCATGGTGCGGGGCCGTAGTTCCATCGTCATGGTTACATGACACAATTGAAAGCACTGACTGAAGATATAAGGCCTGGCGCGAGGAGGCTAAAAGGGTAAAGTTTGCAGGCCTCCATGACCTAAAGCACACCCTGGACCAACGCTAGATAAAGGCAATACATGCTCAAGTTGGCCCTGGAGGTTCTCGTGATGGTTGGTTCAGCATTATATCAAGGTGTTATTACGCTCTAGCCTTGTTATTAATGATGACAGTTTGTTACAGTTGTTTGGAAATTGAGGGTTACAAAACCCGTTCAATTTATAATATTTCTAAATCTGTGAGAGTTTTCTACAATCAATAATTCTAGTTTGGACTTACTTGAGTTACATTACCATAGCTGATGGTAATGTGTACTTATTGATTCATTTTAGCTTAGTAACACTCCTTAAAATTGATGATTCTCCAGTGTTTATTAGTGATTTCCTGAGACCATATGTCAGATTCTGGTAATTGACTTGAAGAAAACTTCAACAACCATCAGATCGGGCTGATTATCCTTTTCAACGCTTGAGCTAACGCCTATTGCAATTATACAACTTGGGCCAATTATCTCAATGACAATTTGATCGAGTAAGTTATTAGGCGCTCAGCCCAAATTCGCTTGCATATTATGGCTGATTCCAATGCATCAAATCTCAGCAATTGTTCCCAATTATTGAAACACAAACCATTCAAATTGTATATGAAATAATTAGGGGATGACCCAAAGTTAACGTCTGAAAATCCTTTGGACTTCAGATGAACGAAAAACGTAATCAATTTCCCACATGAGGGTGAAATTTGTATGTCAATATGTGTAATTGGCATGATAGCACTTATGTGGACCACCCAAAATGGGTTACTTAGTGTTATTGAGGAAGAGGCCTGCCAACGTCCTAATTAGAGGTGCGTCATTTTCTTCAATTGAGGCCAAAATTTCACAGAAGATGTGTTTCGTCAGCAGTATGACAAAACTGAAATCCTAAAATCTTAGGTCAACTTTGCATGCTTTTATCGCAATTTTTGTACCTGAAATTCTCCCAATTTTGGGAGTATTTTGCCATCAATGAACCTAAGAAAAGGGTTCAGTCATAGGCCAAGCTGAGTGGCAAAATAGCTGTTGAAATTTTGTTCTGGATGTGGCCAGGAGATGCCCTAGAGGTATAAATACCAGCGCCTGGACCAATCACCTTTACCTAATAAATAGCTTCTAATAAAAGTAATATTAATTTTATCCTTTTCCTAGTTTTTATTTGAATCCCAACCTTGGAGAAGTGTCGACAAAGTGGAAGGACTGAATCCCCAATTTGTATTTAATCCTGCCTTGGACAAAGTTCCCGATTATGAAGGAAAAATTACGCCCAAAATCGGTCAGAAGAGTCAAGGCGAATTTAGTAGGCCTAGTGAGTTAATAGAAGGTCTGAATCCCATAAACCACAGGAACTATTGAGTATCAAACATCGGAACTTCAGCCCAAATAGATTTGCAGGATATTAATTTCCAAGTGAGCAATCCTCAGATTTTGACACCATCTTTCCTTGTTGGTCAACTTGCTTTAATAAACTCCCATTAGGCTAAACTTTTCTTGAGGCCCATTGGTTGTACCTATGTGCAGACCTCCTTGAGAAGGTCTCCAACAAAATAGATCGTTTTATTTTATCAATATTAACAATGAATTCTGGTGCACACCTGGGATGATATGGTCTCCTCCTGATCAAGGCACCCAAGCACCCTGACACTTATTTACACTTGGTTATGGACTCCTCCTTGGGGTTCAACCAAGTTTTATTGTTTATTTGTTATCTAGTTATCTAAGCTATGTTGTACACCCTGTACTTGGGTCCCTGTGCTCCAGACACTTCTGAGGTTCCCTGTTCTCAATTTAACTAGCGACTAGTTCCCTTGCAGTGTGGCTTTGCATTCTGCACCACCTCACTGGGAATAAGAGAGTTGCAGATATTCTCTTGACATCCATCCTGACGCTCACTTTTTCCATGTCCTTCCCCCAATTTTCCCCCAGTTTTGGTAACATATCAAGATATTTTTGATTTGGAAAAAATAAATTGTCTTCTGCACTCCAAATACGATTTAGTGTTTCACTAGACATTAGCCATGATCAATATAAACTTTCCACTGAATCCGTTCATGTTGGAAGAAAATAAGGCTTTAGAAATATGGTTGGATGACATGCTCAAGAAGGTATGGGTATTTATGTTAACGTCCACTTTCGCCTCACCTATTGTTATAGATCAGAAGGACGATGGGACGCTGTGGCCCTGCATTGATTATGGTCATCTGAATAATATCATGGTACACAATCTTTATCCCCTCCCCCTTTAGAAGCCAATCAGCCAGGCGATTGTGAAATCCTGGGTGTTTTCCAAGCTTGACCTCACCAATGCCTTTAACTAAATTTGAGTAGTTGAGGGCTAGGATTAGCTAACCACCATTCAGACTAGGAGAGGCATATTTCAATTCCAGGTGATGCCGTTTGGACTGAATAACGCTCTCACTACGTTCCAGCATATGATCAATAATGTGCTGGGGGACCTTAGTTCACCTGCGCAGTAACATATATCAAAGTTATTCTTGACCATTCCCCAATGCCCAAGCAACACAAGAAAGACCTAGAGGCGGTGCTGGCCGCTCTGCAAAAGGCGGAACTCTATGTAAAGCCGTTAAAGTGTAAATCTTTTAGGGCTAGGTTACCTTTCTAGGTATTCTCATCTTAAAAGATGGTTACATCATACCTCCCAGCAAGCTTGAGGCCATCCTCAAATGGCCTGCCCCACAAACCAGAAGCAGTTGCGGAGCTTTTTAACATACCCTCTTCCTAAAAAAATTACCTGCTTCTTCACAGCTGGCTGCACCGCTGCATCACTTGATGAGGAAAAATGCGCTGTTCTGCTGGACTGAGGAGTGACAGCAGATGTTTGAGGCCATCATGTAGTTGTTTTTGTCTCCTCCCATTCTGAAGCACGCCAACCCTGCCAAGACATTTATAATGGAGTGTGACGCTTAATCTGCTTCAGTGGAGTGGTTTTGTTGCAGAAGCATGATGGGCTGGAACACCCAGTGGCTTACTTTTACTTCAAGTTTGCCTCTTCCAAACAAGCCTGGGTCATCTACAATAAGGAGCTGGCCGCCATGTCATGGGCTCGACCCACTAATGGTATCTTCTTCAAGGCGCTAAGCATGAGGTAACTGTGCAGACAGAGAACAAAGCCCTCTTGTACTTTTGTAAGCCACAGATTTTGGCGCACCATCAAGCGCAGACGTATCATGACCTTTGCAGCTTCAATTTGAAGTACAAATTCATGAAGAGAGATATTGAATCTGCTCCCGACTTTCTGAGTTGTAATCCTGCACTGTGTCTATCAGAGGTTAATGAGCAGGAACTAATCACAGTTATCTTGCTGGCCCAAATTTTAGCTATTCCTCCACCTACAATTTCAGTGGCAGACTTTGGCCCAGATGCGCCCCTGGTTTGAGGGTGCTAGTGGCCCAGACGGCTTGTGCAGAGGAGTTTGGAGTTATTGGATCAGTTGCCAATCCCAACACACAAGCAATCTATTTATTCTTTGTTGGAGGGCCACATCCAGCTTAGGTTATTCTAGTGGGTGCTGCCCCTCCTCCACGACAAAGTTTATCTGATCACATAATGATCCTTCTGTAGTAGGGCACACAAGCAACGAAAAATGCCTTGATCTAGTTAAGCGGATGTACAACTGGCTAGGCCTGTCCAAGGATATAACAGCATGAATCGCAAAATATGTGACATGCGCGCAGGCCAAGTCAGACCAGTTGGGGAAATATGGACTCCTTACTCCCCTGCAGCAGGTGGAGGGTCTGTAGACTTTAGTGTCTGTCAACTTCATTGTTGAGCTTCCCAGCTCCAATGGGTCTACCGCCATTATGATGGTAGTGGATAATTTCACCTAATTCTCACTTTTCATTCCCTGCTCTTCTGCCATCACTCTAAAAAAGATGACCAGGCTCTTCATGCGCCATGTAATCTCAATGTTTGGTGTTGGGACTTTGCCCAAATACAGCTTCCTAGGCTAGAGAATCTGCTGGTTTTATAGGGGATAAGACCCTCTAGTAGATGGTTTGGTATTGGTTGATTTCAATATTATTATTAATGCCAGCGGATTTTGTGGTAAATCTCCAAGTTTAGATCTTCTGGGGTTGATCCATGCAGATGCTTAAGATCTCGTTGAGAAGAGTTGCCAACAAAAGTGTTTCATCTGATAGTTAATCAATGATTAACTACTATATGTGCCTATTGGGATCAGTCAATTTTTAAAACTGATTGATTGGGGGATTATTTAGGAGTTGTAAGCGAGTGATGCCGCCTGCAACTAGAAAATTGACCAGTTGGTTTGTGACCTACTATAATGGGTAAAGAGTCCCATTACTTTATCAAGGTCTCTAGCCAAATTTGGTTGGTTTGCTGTTACCAAGCGGAAGCGTTAAGGATACATTTTTTGCTCTTTCCAGTTTAAGCTTCTGGGATGCCTGACGGCAGAATCCTTATCCCAATGGAGAAGCCCATCGCTGAAAGAGAATTCAAAGGTATTTTAATGACAACAGCTGCCGTTTCCTGACTGAGCCACCAACAGAGTAGTTAGGCGCTGTTTTTTGGTTTAAATTCCTGAGTTTTTATAATAATAAAGCATAATAATATTAAATCTAAGTTCTATTCATCTTCAGTTTTCTATTGTTATAACACATTAATTGTTGACTCTTTTGTGTAATATAAAATAATGTTTATATATCCTTAGAAAAGAAGCAGACCTTTGAAGAAGATCTCCGCTGAATCAGCATGATGGAAAACAAGGATTAGAACCTCTGAATCTAGGATTAGATTAAGTTCCGCTGGAAAAGGGGAGAAATCCTTTATATCATGATCATCAGCATCATAAGGAGCATTCCAAGTTTAGCATTGGACCAACTAAACCTGTTCTATCTATTTAGCTATAGATAATAGTCTCCATATTATTATCAATTATATATCCACATTAATATCAATCAACAAAAATAGTGAACATAATAACCAAACTGTGAAGTTAATCTCTGTGGACTAGTATCTTTTTTAGTACTAGTGGTGCCCAACCCAAAAGGGGGAGCCGCCACTCATCTTTATTTGAAATTGGGCCAAACAAAGGGATTATCATAAGTTAAAAAAATACCTAATATAGCCCCTAGGTTATCAGCCTAGGAAGCCATATCAGATGGTGAGGAGGCTTTGGGGAATCGTTTGTCTGGCGCCCACTTTAGCTGGCGGACCATGGCGGACAGCATTGGGGTGGGAGCATCAGCGACATGAGGCATGAGGAGGTATAATTAGGGGGTTTTCTTCATCAATGAGGCTGGCGGTGTCTATCACCTCAACGTATTGAGCAAGTTAATGCTCAGCAAAATTGATGTGAGCTGGCACACAAGTAAATGACTTGATGCGCTGTTGGGTTTGGGGATAATTGAGGTCAAAAAGAGAAGTTTTTGCTGCATTGATGCAAGTGCAGCTCACACCAAAAGCAAGCTCCTCAATTTCATACTTTGCATCTTCCTCAAAATCATGAGGAAAATTGGGGATAGGAATACCCTCAACAAGGGGCTCCATTGCCCCATATGATGGTGGCAGAGTAGGGTGTTGGCCGGGGCAGCTGCAGCCACAACTGTAATATCATTGATATCTTTATAAATGGTAAACCCGTTTTTTGGACAAAAATGGTGGGAACATGATTCAGGAGAGTCAACAAAGAACTCCTCCAAAGCAAAATTGGGTTTCACGTGGCACAGCCGTCCATCCTCCTCAATCCATTTGAGAGCCTCAAATGGATTGGATTCAGCCAGTGTTGGGCCAGCCACCGGAATTGGGGCTGTGGCTGGAGCTGATTGGCCATGTGCTGTCAACCATGGCAGCTCAGCTGAAACTGGTTCAGCCATTGACTCAGGATTCCATAATTCGGTCAAATTTTCAAAATTTTTAAATTTTTTAAATTTTGATTGGCTGCTACTTTTGAAGCAGCACAAGAATTCCCCAATGTTGGGGTGGGAGGATCAAGCCCCATTCAGAAAATTGGGGCGAGGCAGCTGCCAGTGCAGCGCCTGAGCCCTGAGCAGCAGATGTGGCAGAAGTGGCAACTGTGGTGCACTTGCACATCGAGTGTTCAAGCTCAAAGCATAAGGGGCAAATGGTGAGGCCATTTTTGATGTGCACCCAGAATGGGTGATCAGGGGTGGATCTGATCACATTGCGGGGGGGAATCATGAGGTGAGAGTCATGATGAAATGGGCAGATCATTGCAAAGGCGCGAGGCCCTGATGATCAATCTGCCCCATTGAGAACCACAAACTGCAACATGGGGTCTGCGCCATAAATGGCCAAACCCTCCATGAGCTCGTGGTGGAGGCGTTTGGGGGAAAGGAAAGAGGGCAACCCGCGAACTGGACCACCAAAGTGGCCTCATCCAGGATGCAGGTGCGAATGGTGGGAATAGGAATTTTTATAAATTGATTTGCAGCTTGGCTGCTGCCACTGCATTGGCTTCTGAATGGAAGCTGAGGTCAAAATACCCCTTAAAGGGGCAGAAGTCAATAAAACTGGCAGGTTTGAAAACCGCCGTGGCCATCTCAATGATGGCTGCGCTTGCATATGGGAAAAGATTCCCATGTTCAACCTGGAGGCTGAAATACAAATTGCTCCATGGGATCATTAAAGGGCTCTGGAGCACCGCCTGAGAGCTTGCAAGGTGGTGGGCCAAGTCCTGATGGGGGACATAATGCCTGGTAGCATTGGGAGGGCTAACAGAGCCAGCCTGGGTGCACTTTGGTGGCGGCCAAAAGATGCCAGATGGCGGCTCACCACCACCCCAAGCTGGGCAGCAGGCGTCAATTGCATCAACATCAGTAAGTTTTGACTCAATTGAGCGGGTGTTTTTTGTATTTTTTAAAAAACCCGAATTTTACTTTCATTTGGGTATTGAATTAAAAGAAAGATTTTCTGTGGACTAGTATTAAAGAACCCATATTTTAACATTTGAGTTACTGAAAGAGATCGTAGGTGACTGAGGGCCCCAATTTATGGCGCAATTCTGGAATGAACTCCTCTCAATTTTATAAATTACGCTATCATTATCCAGAATACCATCCTCTGTCAGATGGCTAAACAGAGCAGGTAAGTAAAGTTCTTAAACATTGTCAGGATTCCTACCCAAGTTAAAGATTTAATTGTGTTGGCTAAGGGAATTGAGCTAAATCTGACGAAATAGACCAAATCTTTATTGGGGATAATTCTGGAAATTGCAGCCTTCCAACATTGGGGTCAACCCCTGACTTATGCGTTCAACTATTGCTCCCCTAAAGCTTCTAATTTTTAGTTTAAACCCAATCTATGCGGTGATCAAATCCTGTTCAACTGAGATGACCAGCCTGCCACAGAATCCCCAATTGGTAAAAAGTATAGATCTTAGCTCAGAACGCTTGGAGATTTATTGAGAAACTCTCCCTAATCTCATATAATGGTAATTCTATGCAAAATAAAAACTACTCTTTTTTCCATTAACAATTTTTATAACCTCTAAGATCATTTAACGATGAAAATATATTTGGGATTGACTACTCAAAGCATTATATCCTGATTGAAGACTTTTTGGATAAGAAAAGTAAAGTTTATAATAACACCCAGGAACTTTGGGTCTCTTTTTTTAGCACTAGTGGTGCCAACCCCCAGGAATTTTGGGTCTCCTGGCCTCAAAAGTTAAAGGAGTATGTGGTATCAACCCCTGTGATCCCAACAAAACTGGTGCTCCCTATCAGGTTTACCACAAGTTCACTGTAAAAATATAAAATAATATCAAATAAACAATGAACAATAATGATTCAGCTTTGGAAAATGCCGCAGATCATGAAGCCGCCCATCTCAGTGAATGGGCAATCAATATGCACGTAGGAGATATATAAGTAACCCATGACATTCTGTTTCCCCATCATTGGAGGTTACCCTCCATGCGCCATCCACCAAACAATACAACTTACATTTATTAGATTTATCTGAAGCCCTCCTGCTTCTCTTATCCAGGGCCTTTGTCCCTCAAGGCTGAGATAAATAAAAGACAGGCCCTTGTAGTACTGGCCTCTATAATAAATTTGGCCCAAAGTTCTTCGCTCAATGTAGATCAGATTGAAGCTGGACGTATGGAACGCTATTTGCATCATTTTGTACATCCCTCCTTGTATCATCTACTACAAGTATCGGGGTTCCATCATCAGGAACTATTCCGCCATTTGAAGCTATCAGAGAAAAACAACTGAAACTCCTCCAATTCTATCAATCTGCCTCCCAGTTTTGCAGTAAAAACTGAATTGTTATGTTGTAAAATTGGCAGCTTATCAATGAGATACAAGAAGTGTTAACCCGTTTGATCTAGGGATCATGAGATTCATTTAAATGGAATTCACTAATTGTTTTAGTTAACTAAAGTTTACTGTTCATAATCAGGTTAAAGAACGCACCCTTGAGTTACAAACTGAAGTTGATAACTATATGACCTCTTTGGACAAACTCCTCCAGTTGTTGGAAGAATTGATCTATGAAGTATGTGATGGACAGGATAACCTCCATAATTCAGGGCCACAAGGAGTGCCTGGTGAGCGTGAAATCCCCAGTTGTAATGGACATGATGGTGGACGAGGACCCCCTGGGCCAATGGAACTCCTGGACCTAATGCTGACCCAGGAATCCCTGAAAAATGCCTCCAGGCGCTAATTTAGAAAGTTCAAAATCTTGATGTCCAATTAGGACGCGTCACCTAAGGAGCTCAGATCACTCGGGATGAAGTTCCTCTTTCCCCTGAAATTTCCCTTAACGCTCATCATGAACGCCTTGGGGACTTGGTAACCCTACCTTCTGTGGTACATGGGTTGGAGAAAAGAGTGCTCGCCATCAAGCAACATCAACTCACACATGAAGATGCCACTATTGAGTTAAAAAACAAAATGTGGCGGTTAAACCAGCTCGTCACCACGAAATTGGCTCTTGATGTCACCCATGATCGAGTAGATCTAGTAATTAAAGATTCTAAAGTCCTACAAAGTCAAGTGGATGCGCATCACACTCAAGAATATTCTTGAGATAACACTCCTTTATTTGGTGAAGGTGTGCCCTATTGTCATTTTAAGTTATCTGGCCTCCAACCCCCCAAGTGGTACATTTAAACCCTCGTTTAAAGAAAAGTACGTCATCAGAGAGGGGAGCATCTACTCTTTCATATATTTCTATGAAAGCTCTATGGAAGAATCCACCAACAACCTTTTGGATCAAACACCTGATGAAATGTCTTATCACTTGGCTCAAGACAATATGGTCCCTCATCTAATGCGTTTCTGTACCTGGAATGAATTTAAGACTGCCTTGCTTTGGGAATTTAGGAGCGATCTAACTTTATCTAGCCAAAACAAAACTTTATGGGAATAAGCTTTAGTCTAATAGAGACCTTCAATGAGTCTGCACATCATTTTTACCTTGATGTTCACACGTTGATTGCAGTGAATTGTCTTACGTTATATAATGCTATCAATGCCTCATTTTCAGTGTTTAAAAATATGCCTAATATTCTACTCTATCTTAAAGGGTGAAGTCTAACTTTACAGCCCTCCTTCATATCATAAAAGCCATCCTAGAAAGCCCTGTTAAACTACACAAACCCACTAGTCCACCTCATTATAACAATAATAAACTCCAGCTCCAAGTGTTAGCAGTTACACCCCCCAATTCATCTACACCTAAATTATTCTGCTCTTTTTGCAAATTAAACAACCATAATGTAAACTTTTGTTACAAACGCCTGAATAAGACGTCAAAATATTAATCAGTTTATGGCAAGAGTCTCCCTATGCTGATGGAAATCAATTGCCTCAAGGCCCTTGTTCTAGCTCTAGATCTGTTCCCAGAACTTCAGGTTGTTTTGTGTTAGCTGCCCCTGAAGAAGCTGTATTACCTCTTTCTATTCAAGGAAATAAAAACCTCCAGCTTTCTTTCTTTTATGTAAGTCAGTTACCAGAACAAATTTTGGCAGGCAGATTCTCTATGGAAAGCCAAACGCTGGATGATAAACCCTTCAAAATCATTGAGCAGCTCCACGCTTGGCCGCGGCAAAATCTTCTGCTGCTTCGCTGCAAATCCCTAACAACATTCTACTAGCTGTTAATTCTTAAAATGAATTTTTGGTGGTTTGAGTAGAGGTAGCCGTACATAAGGTTAAAGTCCTGGCAATAATTGATACCAGTTCCTCAGTTGACGATATTTCCTCCTGACCAATCCAAAAGATAAAAATATCTCCAGACTTGATTCACAAAGCTGATATGGGACGGCAGGTAATCAGTCAACTAAGGCTATTAGAGCATATTCTGCCTTACACCTTCAATTTGGGAAACTTTTAATTACTGCCCCCACCATTGCGCTAGAAAATGATACTTATGAGTTGTTTATTGGAGTCCAACTGATGCGGGAATATAACTGCATATCAATTATAAAGCAAAATACCTTTCACTACTAGGGTATTGGATCCCATTTATATTTAGAATTCTAGTCAAAAGTAAAAGAGGCCCAAAAACGAACATGTCTCATCAAATATCCATCATATATTAGTACAGTCATGTATCAAGTCTAAGAAGAAAAAACTAAGTTACCCTTGGGGCTGGGGAATCCAAAGATGAGATCCCTCTGTATTCTTCTCATCCAATTACAATACCATCTGGCTTACAAGTTTTTGTGGATATGGAGATCAAGGTTCTCACCCCTACTAATCAAGTTTTGGATCTAAGTGGACACTCAAACCCTTCAATCAAAGAAGTGTTGACCTGTCAGGGGATTTTGGATCCTGCTTACTGGAAATCTATATCTATCTTTTAGGTATATAACCAATCAAACCCTATAGATCCCTCAGTATGCCCCTATTGCTTACATAAAACTATGTCCCACATAGATGTTTGCTGGCGTGAGTCGTTTTGACTCTTTACAAGAGATTTATATTTAATTCTTTACAACCATAGCTCAAGTCAAAAATAGTATTTGGAGACAATCTCACCCCTAACAAATGCCAGAATGGTGAAGACCTCCTCAGGAGTATTGTGGTATTTTTTTCCTTGGGACCAATTGATTATAGAAAAATGTCCGGGGTAATTCACCAAATTGAAACTGAGTCTCACTCAATGTTCAAATATCAGTCATAACAAAGATCTAAAGTCAAGGAAACTCAAGTGGCCTTAGAGTTGCAGCAACTGTTGAAGTTGGGTTACCCATGCCTTCTAAAAGCCCGAAGGCTACCCTGCTCCTATTAATTCAGAAAAAAGGATGGTGGCCACCGTGTTGTCATGATTTATTGCCACCTCAATCTAATCATAAGAAAGGATAAATATCGCCATGTATAAATGATTCCTTACGCTTGATTATGGGTTCCCACCATTTTTGGCTATGGATCTCACCAGCGGGTACAGGAAAGTTGATTTTTCACTAGAGGACCATGTAAAATGCGCCCTAATTTCAAGTGATATACTATTTGAGCCTACTTGAATACCAAAGGGGTTATGTAATGCCCCTGCTACCTTCCAACGCGCCATGGACGGACCTTTAGGTGATTTAAACATTTTTGTGTGCTATTTATTTCAACGGTATCACCATTTTTCAAAAAACTTTATTAAACAGATAGATTATCTCAGGCAATTTTTTTAGTGGATATAGAAAGATTCGTTAAAACTAAAGCCATCAAAATGCTTCTTCTTTCTGAGAGAAATAGATTTTTTGGGACATAAGGTAGGAAAGCTGGAATATCCCCAAAGGATGACAAGGTCCTGGCCATTTCTAATATGTCCCTCCCTTAATTCCCTACAAGACGTATAAGTTTTTCTGTGACTGGTTGGATGTTATCTCCAGTTTATTCTCCACTTTGCCGACTCCTCTGAGCCTCTAGTATATTTATTGAGGAAAGGGATACCCTTCCAGTTGAAATAAGAGCAACAGCAGGCCTTCAACCTGCTGCGCGTCTCTCTATCCCACTCTCCAGTACTTATTAATCCTAATTTTAATAAACCCTTTCTCCTCTTTAATAATGCTAATGATATAGCCATATGAGCCATACTATCTCAGCATGACAAAAACTAGGTGGACCATCCTATCACCTTTTATAGCAAAACCCTAACCAAAGCCAAACTCAATTATAGAGTTACATAATGCAAATGCTTGGAGGTATTGCTGGCTACTAAGCATTTCTGACCTTATTTATATGGGAAATATTTTGCCATAATTTTTAATAATTCTTTCTTGTGATGGCTACAACAAATGAAGGACCGCAATGTAAGGCTAGCCCAATGGGTGTTAAACTTCAAAACTACTACTTTTCCATCATTCATCAACCAGGGCCATACACCAAACAAAAATTACCTATCTTGGCTTTCCATATTAACTTTAACTGACACTGAAGAGGATCAACTCTATGACCTCTTGACTCAATTGCATTTATGAAAAATGAATCCCTGACCCTTAAAAAAATTAGTGAAAATATCAGCAAATCTCCAAATCAAAAATGGCCAATTGTGTAAACTTGTGCCTAAAAAGTGGGTGCCTTATGTAAGACCTTCATCTCAAATGATCTCATATTGGAGGGACATTGGCAAATCAGCCACAGGGGGATTCAGAAAACTTGAAAGTGGCTCAAGACTCAATGTTACTGGGAAGGAATGCTTGTGTCAACCAAGATGCATTAGTTCTGCCTGATATGTAAATGTCAAGCCAGAATAATCCCTGATCTCAACATCCAGTGGTCCCACCTTGTGAACACTTCCATACTATTAGCATTGATGTAGTGGGACCTCTCCCTCAAGCCTCTAATGGTCATCAATACCTCCTCTTAGCCATAGATCATTTAACTAATTAAATCAAAGCTGTATCGCTACCTTTCACTTTGGAAAAGGCTACCGCCATATTCTTATTAAATCAGATTATCACCCAACATGGATGCCCTAACATAATTCTTTCCAATGACAGTCAAAACTTCCTATCATTGCTGGTGAATAATTTAGCTGAACTGATGGGATCCACACAGGTATTTTTTACTCCATACCATCCTGCAACCAATGGAATGGTAGAGCGGGTGAATGGTACCCTAACTGCCATTCTCCTGAAAATGGCCATTACAGATCCTCTTTATTAGCCCCAATATTTTCCTAGTGCGATAATGGTATATAGAATAAGCTACCATCGATAAAATAAGATGTCACCCACTCAGGCTTTTTATAAAAGAAATCCCCAGTTGCCTTCTAAAGTGCAAGCCATGTTAAATCAAGCATCACCTGACACCTGAAGTTAATATGCAAAACATTGCCAATGAAATAAACTGACCCCAGGCTCTAGCTTCTGAGAACTTATCTTCTACCATCAGTAGAGAAATAATCATTTTAATGACAAACATGATCTCCTGCACACCTTCCATCCAGATGATCTAGTCCTTTTCTACCATCATCATCCTGGAGGGCGCGACAACAAATTAGCACCAACTGGTCAGGGCCCTACAAAAACATCTATAAAAAGGGCAGCAAACACTCAATTGTAGAAGTCGTTCAGGGTACTGTAGTAAACTGTGTACGTAGTTTTTTTCTCTGTCTGTGATCCCCTATGCCAAGATCTAGAGGGGGCGGTGTCAGGATTCCTACCCAAGTTGGAGATTTGGATGTGTCAGCTGAAGGGAATTGAGCTCAATTTGACAAAATAGCCCAAACCTTTATTGGGATAATCTTCAATGAAAATCAAAGCCTTCCAACATTGATAATAAAACATGACTTATTGGTTTACTATTGCTCCCCTGAAGCTTCCTAATCTTGGGGTTAAACCTAATCTATGCGGCAATCAAATCTTGTTCATTTGAGATGACCAGACTGCCACATGATCCCTAATTGGTAAAAAGTATAGACTTTAGCTTAGAACTCTTGGAGATTTACTGAGAAAACCTCCTGATCTCAAATATAATGATTATTCTAATCAAAATAAAGACTACTCTCTTTTATCCATTGACAATTTTTCTACCTCTAAAATCATTTAGGGGTGAATATATATTTAGGATTAAAGCTTTTCTTTCCCGTTACTATCACTTTTAGTAACATGATTCTACACAATTTCTCTGAGATTGACAATCAACCAGGAAATATGAGCAAATTTTTCCCGCAACAACACCAGTTGGGCAAAAGTGGCCAGCGCAAAAGGCCCAAAGCCCTCCCAACCCACACACACACACAAAAATGCCCCAGCGGAATGTTGACACACCCTCCCACCAAAAAGGGTGAGTATAGCGCCGCACCTGGAGTTTTGCAATTCCTGCAAGAAATGGGTGCATATACCAAAATAGAACACTCCCAACCCCTGTCCTCCCTTGAGCATGGCCTTAGAATTATGGTCGGCGATACCTCCCTTGAATTATGGGAAAAAATTTGGTGAGGCCTTCTCTGCAACTTTCCCAAACACTGTCTCAGTAAATTATAAAAATTTACATAGAGGATGGGTGGATGTCAGGTTCATGTCCGCGGAAGAAGCAGCAGAAGCAGTGAAAGTCATATTCTCCATAAAAATTAACAATGAAGACCACACCATCCGCACAGTGCACACACAATGGAATGAGGCAAACGACCTATTCATTATATTTGACCAACTCCTGAGCACTGTGCACCGTGATATCCTTGCAGATGAGCTCCACGGGGGCCTCAAAGGTTATGGCATAATCAAACAATTCGAATTTGAGAAATTCCCCATCCTGCCCCACCTGTGTACAGGGAAGGCAATAGCCATTATAGAACCTGATCAGGATGTGGTAGAGGATATCACCCTCATTCCATGCACAGCGACCATCAACCTCCCCGATGGCAGCATATCTCGCCCCTTCCACATCACACTGGAACACACCCCACCTATCTGCAAATTCTGCTCAGCTATAGGCCACAAAGACCACGCGTGCCCAGTCAAGTGTGGGATTGAAGCACCGGAATTTTGTGAGGACAATATGGACAAAACAAGCCCAACTTTTGGCAAAATTAAGGACTCCACTTTTGCCTTCTACTGGGGCAAAAGAGCCAACATCGCTTTGGTCAAGCTTATTTTGTGCAAGGACCATCATAGTGCACAGTCTGCCTGCAAGCAGGCCACAAGTTCTGCCAAGACCCAATCTCACACCACAATTTCCCCAAAACAGATTCAGGTGGATGCCATGACAGTGCAGCAGAATAACCAATCAGATCCCCCACATATAACCCAACGCAACCAAAACAATGAATTTTTTGGACACAACCAATCAAAAACCTCTAACCAAGCTGGAGCAAATCCACCTTGCACCAATGTGGATCCTCCCAGCCAATCATGTGTATCAGCGATGATATGGTTCATGTACATGATATAAAAGACCCTTTCAGCCAATCACAATGTGACAACACTCATGCACAAAACTCAATCACCCCAACACCTAGTTTCTGCCCATCAAACCCACAGGCAAGCGGTGGAAAATATTTCGCTGATGGGGCATGAGCCAACCCACACCAGACCCAAACTCCACAGAGTAATATGAGCCAGAAAAAACTGAACAAAACCAATACTATGACTGCCAACCAACACACTGGAACCAATCTGGCTAATTGGCCCCATACTCGCAGTATAACCCATGATAAGGAACTGGGTGACCTCAGTGGGTCGCCCCAGCGTTCCTGATGTGCGGACTACAACAATCAACACAGGGATGCTCAACATCGCGGGAAAGAGAAGGGCCCCATGTCCCAGGCCAAAAAAATGGCTTTCCTGCACAATATTCCCGTGAACATCTTGGCCATCCAAAAACCCCACTGTCCACTGGGGGAGGAGGAGTCATGGTCAACCATGCTCCTTCCGGCCAAATCCTTTTGGACGTACCACTGTGGGGTGGTAATTTGAACTAACTGTCACCCTCCAGTAAATATCCAAAGCACATCCTCCCACCTGGAGGGATGGCTGCTTCTAGCAGATCTCGAGTGGAATGGAGAAACTTTTGCCATGGAATGTGTGTATGCCCCAAATGATCCAAATGACCGCCAAAAAATTTTCTCCAATATCCTCTCAGTCTCTTTCCCTGAGGCAACATCTTTCGCGGGATATTTCAACTACTGGCTTAACACCATTACCGACCGCTGGCCCAAGTCTAAGGCTATACCCCGCAGCCACACAGAACTATGCATACTAAAGGCAATGCTGGGCCTGTGTGACACCATTCACAAACAAGCCCCCACCCTGGCCAACATGATGAGGCCCAACCACAACAACAACCAGCTGGTCTCAATGACCTGGATTGACCTGATGCTTGCCCCTATAGACTTCTGTCACCAGGTATCAGATTTTACAACAACAATTATCCCTTTCTCTGACCACCGGATGGTCTCAATAGCATTATCATCCTCAGAAAAATACCAAAAGCCACCAACCTGGCACAGAGTTCACCCAAGCACCATCCGTCTTCTGGAGCTTAAACTTTGGATCAAGATGGTGCTAACAACACAGAAAGAAAGATGACCACCCAATGGGACCAAATCGCTGAGTGGGAAACATTCAAGGCTCAAGCCCCAAGAAAGCCTGCCACCTAAACTCCAGAAAAATAGCCGCGATGTCCGTGACAATCAACAAGGCTAACAGACAGCTTCAGCACTTAGAAAACAACACACCTCGTGAGGGATACACCCCCAATGGGGCTGCCTGTGGTTCCAGCTATCTACACAGGTAAACTCCCTCTTTAGAAAACATCAGCACTACACCGAAGTATGCTACAAATCAAAATACATTTTATCTGGAGAAACTCACATGGCCCAATTTTTCCACCATTTTAAACCAATTTTGACTTTGGCGACTTGCACACAGGTCCTCTGAGCAGACGACACACTGGCGTCCACATTATCTGAAATATTGGACAAATTACACCAATTTTACACCGACCTGTACATGGCAGATTTTGCATCACCTAGAGAAATTAAAAAGACTTTATCATCCGCTAATATTGACACTATAGCTGATCAACCAGGCCTTGTCGCACCCATCACTAAAGATGAACTATGGGAGGTAATAAGATCAACTCCGCGCAACAAGTGCCCTGGGCTGGATGGCCTACCATATGAATTTTTCAAAAATATTTTGAATATAACACTAATACTACTGGCAACTATGAACAAGTGCCTGGAGGATACAACCCTTTTACCTGGTGGCCAAGACGCATATGTGGTCACACTCTTTAAAAAAGGAGACCAGGCAGACCTAAACAACTGGCGTCCAATCGCTCTCACCAATACCAACACCAAAATACTAACTAAAAGCTCAGCTAAGCGTCTGGGTTGCATTGCTCAGACAGACCTCTCCCCCCATCAGTTTGGCTTCATCCCAAATTGCTCAATTTGGGATAACATCCACACAATTGCCAACGTCTGCCAAGCTAACCCCACAGGCGCCCTTGATTTCCTGGACCAAAAGAAAGCATATGACCGAGTGCACTGGGGTTACCTAGAACAGTGTCTAAAGGCTTTCAACCTACCACCCCGTTTTATAAACTGGGCGCTCCTCCTAACGCGATCAGCCAAGTTTGTAATCAGAGGCCCAGGTTTCCTAACTGACACCATCACCCCCCAAAGTGGCCTCAAACAAGGTGACCCGCTTAGCCCCCCTACTATACAATTTTACCCTTGACCCTATCCTCCGCATTGCAAAATCAAAGCTCACTGGAATCAGGTTGTAGGGACAACTACCAACCAAAATGCTCGCCTTTGCTGACGACTGCGTTGTTGGAGTCTCAGGCAATAGGGATGCCAGGGCGATTAAGCGCATTATTCAACAGTATGAGTCAGTGAGTAACGCCATGCTGAACAAACAGAAAACAGAGGTAATTGCTATGGGCAAATTCAGTTTAAACTGGGCCCCACCCTCCCACCACCACACAAACCAACCAACCACACAACAACGATCCAAGCCAGTAAAACCACTGTGTTTATCCTTTGCACACCACCCCGCCACCAACCCAGTCCGTCATCTGGGCATATGGCTCGAAGCCGGTGGATATGCACTTGACACCATCAAAACCAACATTTTGGACAAAATCACAAAAAGAATGACATCTATGAGGAGTAGTAAAGCTAGTTTAACCAGAAGTGTTGTGTTAGCCAACTCCCTGATCTTGTCAAAGTTATGGTTTGCTGCCCACGCGGTTCCCTTCTCCGCCAACTTTACCACCGCAGTCTACAAGCTCCTGCAGAACTGGCTATGGTCTGGTTACCGAGCACCTGTCATGCTGGAGACCATGTACAGCCCACAGAAGAAAGGCGGGATGGGGCTGCTCAACTTCTCGGAACAAGCAACGCAAATGCTCAGCTCATTGGTAGCTCTCACAACGTCACCCAACCCACCATCCCCCCACTGGGTTAAGGCAGCCCAAACCAACTTCACAAGGGCACTACATCTGAGGTCCCCCTCCAACCCTGTAACTCTGATGAAGTACCTTGCAACACATCCAACCGCCACTGGACCGCACAACACCAACCGATATTTCAAATGCATCCTGTACAACCTAAGACAAGGGGATTGGAGCTTCTCCTATGCACAGCAATCTGAAGACATTCACCCTCAAAATGGTTCCGTGCAACTCCACAGGGGAAAAATGGTGACTAATGCGCCTGCCCCACTACCATCCTTTCCTCTATCCTGGATTGACTACCTCGACTACCAAGACGTCCCATATGACTTGCGCACCCAAAAGCAGGTGTGGGACCTCGTCACCTGCCCCCTCTTATCCCCACAAGTGTTCTCCACAGTCTGGCGCTACATGCGCTGTACGTTTAGAACAGCTGACCGCACCTTCTCAATGTTCAAGACATGCGCCATCTGCGGCGGACCCAACACACTAGCACACCACCTAGAAGAGTGCCCGCCATCCGTGCATATCTGGGCCAACGTGATGCACTTGTTTCAACAATCACCAACAGCTGAATTCTGACTATCCTGCGATATCCTGGCACTCAACTTTGCCTCGCCTATCCCCCAGACGCTAAGGGCTCTAATTGTGAGTATTGCAATATGTCCCATTTACACAATTACCCTCGACGCTTTCAACGGGATCCTCCACAATTTCAAAGTAGCCATCGTCAGGTTCCACAGCCATTTGGCTGACCACTTCCAAGCCTGGCTGTTTGGAACACTATAACACAAATGGAAGAAATGGATGGGCAACTGGATTCCAATCTGGTTCCTTCTTTATGACATTGAAAACCTCACAGTCTTCATAGACGGTACACCCTACTAGCCCCTGAGCTGCCATATCACTTAAAGTCTAGTCATCCACCACCCGTGGCTCCTAGCCACACCCAAGTGTGCCAAGTCATATCTTTTGAGCTCCTTTGTTTTGCGCTCTCTTCCCTTTTCTGTTTTCCGTTTTCCTCTTCCCTACATATTGGATGTGTCTATCCTCCGGTCAGCTATCCTCAAATAAATATATTTAGGATTTACCACTCAAGGCATTGTATCCTGAGTGAAGAATTTTTGGATAATAAAAGTAAAGTTCATAATCCAACACCTAGGAACATTGAGTCTACTGGCCTAAAGAAATTATGAGATACGTGATATCAACCTCATGGTCCCAACAAACAATACCTTCTGTGTTACACCGCGGCTGCTCAAGACACCTGGGTGGACAAACTTCTGCTTGCTAAGTTTGTGTTAACAATAGAACGCATGTGTCAACAGGGTTCTAGCCCTATGAGGCAACACTAGGTTACAACCCTTCGTTCTTATTGTTTATGTTCCCGCCCTTCAGTACCAGCTGCGGCTGACCACTCTCAACATATTCACATCACTTAATCTCTGGTTTGGGAACATATAACTATGACTATCAACGACTATAAGTGGTTTACGGACTGGAAATGTCTCCTAGTGCATAGATTTAGGTGGGCTCCCACATTGTGTATGATATGCACCACTTGCGTATGAAATTACTTTCCTGCAAATTTGTGAGATATTGATATGAGCCTCATCTGGTGGATGCATACCTGGGCAACGGGGCATTTTCCTGAAGCTTCTGACCCATTGGAAGCAACAATCCATGTTGCATACATCGCAGTTGTCCCATTTTAAGGGATTAATTCTGTTGGATCCTGATCTAATTATGAATGAAGGGTTAATGGAGGTTGAGTTTGATGCTACCTTAGCTTCCTGGCAGTTGTGCCGTTTAGTGCAATAACTAGTGGCGTGGAAAGGTTTCCTAGCCTATAAAAACAGTTGGGTCAGTGCCCAGGACTTCACTAATTGTTCTAAACTGGTCAAAGCTTTCCACGTCTCCCACCCTGATGCTCTCTGCCCCCCCAGAAGATCGCCGCGTTGATGGCAATCAAACTCCTGAACGCCCACAAAAACGTCACCTTGGCCCATCTCCCCAGTGGAGATGCTCCCCCTCTTCATTAAGGCAAGGATAATTCAAGTCTGGTGGAGCATCCCCTGCACCTTGACCATAAGGAATTCCAATTTTGCACAAAAAGGGCCCAAAAAGAGGCGTCTTTCCCCCGTTACTCAGGGAAATCTCGCCATGTGGTGGATGAACGGTAGTTGACAGCCTACCCCTTTAGGTTTCCTCCTACCCCACCATATTTAATCATAAGCGAGCTTCTCAAGTGAATCAGAAAAGTGTGTGTGGAGGTCGTGGTGGGAAGAGGAAGTTGCCACAGGGCAAGGGTGAACGCGTACCTTCAGTACCAATGTTGGGGTTACCAAAGGGCAAAGTGTTATTATCAATTGGGTAAATCAGCTCCAATGGTAATTTAAGATTGTGCCAATATGGCGAAAAATCTTAATAATTTGTGGGAACCAAGCTCAATGAAATTGTATGTTAGAAATCCATTTTGATACCCAGTGGGACAGGGCCCCTCTCAGGATTATGGGGAGCAATACCACAGGTCCTTTAATTGTTTGAGACCAGGAGACCTGAAGCCTAAGGGTGATGAATACCTTTTAATTTTTCTTGGTCAAGAGTCTTTATACCAGTTATTAGGGCTGGCGAGGATAATTCATAAAATACAATTCTGTCTTAAAATTGCAAAAAAGTTGTAAAAAGTAAAGTTTACTAGCTTAGTAGCAGCAATATAAAGGAAATTGGATGGTGTCTTGGGAAAAATCCAAACAGCTAAGCATTGATCTATTAAAATAAACTAATTGGATTCAGTAGCAGTCCAATTATCTTGGTTGCATATGCTGCACTTGTCACATGGATCAGGTTGAACTCCAATATTAGGTAGCTTTGAGGGAGCATTAGTAGATTGCGTAAATTGGGGCTTATCCCCAACTTCAATAATTGTCAATTTCGTCAGGGATTATCCCCAACATGAGTTTAGGCTATATGGTCAGATCAGGATTTATTCCTAACAGCTGACACATCTGAATCTACCATTAAGGTAGGAATCCAGAACAATACTCCCCTCTAGATCTTTGAAGGGTGGAAATGGATGGAGAAAGTGACTATGTACGTGGTTTACAACTGTACCCTGAACAACCTCTATGATTGAGTGTTCATTGCCCCGTCTATATATATAACTCAGTAAGGCTCTGATCAGTTGATGCCCAATTTGTTGTCATGACCTCCATGCCAGTGATGGTATAATAGTACTAGGTCACCAAGTTGGTAGGTGTAGAGGATCATTCTTATCATTAAATTGAGCAGTTTCTCTACTGGGTGTAACAGACAGGTTTTCAGAAGCCAGGGCCTGAAGTCTGATAATCTCATTTGAAAAACTTTGCATAATGACTTTAGGGGCTTCAGGGGAGGCTTGGTCCATCAAAACCTACACTCTAGAAGGAAGATGGGGATTTCTGCCGTACAACGCTTGGAATGGCAACATCCTAATTATCCAATTATAACTAATCCTATAGGCCAAAATTGCACTAGGAAAATATTGTGGCCAGTGAAGGGGGTCAGTCATAGCCTTTTCTGGAGGGTTGCAGTTAGAGCACCATTTACCCGCTCTACAAGTATATTGTTTTAGGATGGTAGGGGGTGGAGAATACCTGTGCGGCTCCAATTAAGTCGGCTAAACCTTTCACCAGCGTTGAGTGGAATTTTGGTTCGTTATTGGAAAGAATGATTTTAGGGCACCCATGTTGGGTAATAATCCTAATATAAAAAACGTGTGGTAGCCTTTGCCAAAGCTGGGGTAGCGATATGGCTTCAATTCACTTAGCTAAATGGACCACGGCTAGAAGGAGGAACTGTTGATCATTAGGAGCTTGAGGGAGAGGCCCCTAAACATCATTGCTAATAGTATGGAAGGGCTTACAGGGTGGAACCACTAGATATTGATAATGGGTATTAGGTCCATCCTGACTTTTGCACACCAGGCAGGACTCTAATACATCCTGGATTAAAACAAGCATTCCTTTCCAGTAACAACGGGTCTTTAGCCACTGGCAAGTTTTCTGAATTCACCTGTGGCCGACTTGCCAATTTCCCTCCAATATGATGTCAGTTTGAGATGAAGGTCTTTCATATAGAACCCACTTTTTAGACACAAGTTTATATGATTAATCATTTTTGACTTGGAGATTTGCTTATATTTTCATTAATTTCTTTTGAAGGGTCAGGGATTCATCCTTCAATAGTGCGGTTAGGTTATGATATCATAGAGCCGATCTTCTTCAGGGTCCATTATAGTTAATATGAAATCTGATATAGGCAATCCACATTTTGGTGGATAGGCCCTGGTTAGTGGATAATCGAAAAGTCATAGTTTTCAAGTTTTTAACGCCCATTGGGCGAATCTCCCATTGGGATCCTTCATTTTCTGTAGCCATTATAAGTAAGCATGATCAGTAATAATAATTAAATGTTTTTCTTATAAAAAAGGTCATGGATTTTTAATGGTTAGCAGGACTTTCAAGCATTTTCATTCTATAACTCTATTATTGCGTTCAGCTATAGATAGGGTCTTGCTGTAATAGCAATGGTATGGTTCACTAGATTTATAAAAAGTTGAGATAGTATGCTCTGATGGCGATATCACTAGCATAAGTAAAGAGAAGAAAGGGTTTATCAAGGTTTGGATGAATAAGTACTGGAGAGTGGAAGAGAGACGTGTAGCAGATCAAAAGCCTGATGTTGCTTTTCTTTCCATTGGTAGGGTATCCCTTTCTTCAGTAGAGATGCCAGTGGGTAAGAGGTGTCTGTAAAATGGGGGTTAAATTGGCAATAATATCCCACCATCCCTAGGAAAACTTGTACATCATGTAAAGGTTTAGGGGGAATCATCTTATCAATGGCCAAGACATTGTCATCCATTGGGGATATTCCAGCTTTACTGACCTTATGACCCAAAAAATCCATCTCACTATGAAAGAAAGAGTATTTTGACAGCTTTAGTTTTAACCACGATTGCCATAACTGCTGAAAGACTAGCCTGAAGTGATCTAGATCTTGGTTGGGGTTCTCAAAAAATGGCAATGTTGTCAAGATAAACTAGTATGTAGGAGCTTTTAAATTGCCTAATAGTCCGTCCATGGCGCGTTGGAAGGTAGCAGGGGCGTTACATAACCCCTGAGGCATTTTGTGGTCTTAAAAGGTCCTTCATTTGTGATGAGAGTGCATTTTGCCCGATCCTCTGGTGACAAAACTACTTTTCAGTATCCACTGGTGAGATCTATAGCTGAGAAATAGTGGGACCCCGACATTAAGTGTAAAGAGTCATCTATACGTGGCATGGGGTAACTATATTTGCAAGTGATAGAGTTGATGCAGCGATTATCCATGACAACACAGTGGCCGCCATCCTTATGAATTAATAAAAGTGGGAGAGCTCATGAGCTTTAGAAGACACTATTAAACTGGCCTTCAACAGTTGCTGTAACTCTAGGGCCACTTGAGCTTCCTCCACTTTAAGATTTCTGGTATAATTAGGATTTGAATGGAGGGTAAGTCTCCGTCTTGATTTGATGAATTACCCCGGACATTTTCCCAAAGTCACTTGGTCCTGAGAAGAAAATATCAACATACTCCTCCAGGAGGTTTTTGACATGTTGGCTTTCATTAGGAATGAAATTGTCCCTAATGCGACTATCAACCAGAGTTATGGTAGATGGGGGATCAAATCCTAGATTTTGTAACAATATAAAACTCACATCAGCAATATTTATAATGGGATATAGTTTTACATAAGTGATAGAGGCATGCCGAGGGATTTGAGGGTTTCAGTGGTTAAAATTCTGAAGAGAATAGAGATAGATTTCCTGTAGGCAGGATCCAAAATTTTCTGACCAGGTCAATGATTCCTTGATTGAAGGGTTTGTGTGTCCACTTAGCTCTAAAAGTTGACCAGGAGGGGTGAGAATCTGTATCCCCATATCCACAATAATTTATGAGCCAGAGGGTATTGTGATAGGATGAGGGGTATACAGAGGGGTCCCCTCTTTGGCATCAACAGACTCTGGGGGTAACTTAGTTTTTCCCCCTAAGCTTAATATCAACCTTTCAAATGGTGGAGGTGTATTTTAGAAGTCTTGTCCATTTTTTGGGGGCTCCTTTACTTTTGACGGGGAGTTCAAATAAAAACGGAATCTGATACCCTAGTAGGGATAGGTACTTTTCCTTATTTTTGATGATGCAATTGAATTCCCATATTAATTGAACCCCAATAAGCAACACATAAGTATCATTTTCTAGCGCAATGGTGGGGAAAGTAATTAAAAGTTTCCCAAATTGAAGGGGTAAGGCAGAATACGCGCCAATCGCCTTAGTTGTCTGATTACCTGCCGTCCCATATTCAGCTTTGTTAATCAAATCTGGAGCTATTTTTATCTTTTGGATTAGTCGTGAGGAAATAACGTTAACTGAGGAACTGGTGTCAATTATTTCCAGGACTTTAACCTTATGTATGACTACCTCTACCCAAACCACCAAAGATCCAAACCAAGAATTAACAGCTAGTAGACTGGTGGTAGATATTTGCAGCAAAGCAAGTGGAGGATTCTGCTGTGGCCACTCTAGGGGCTGTTCAATGCAGTTATAAGTTTTATCTTCCAATGGTTGGTTTTTCATAGAAGAGTTGACTGCCAAAATTTGTTTGGGTAACTGACCAAAATAAAAGTAAGAAAGCCAGAGGTTTTTATTTCCTTGAATAGAAAGAAGTACAAAACTTCTGCAGGGGCAGCTAACACAAAACAACCTGAATTGATGGGAATAGATCTGGAGCTTTAACAAGGTCCTTGAGGCATTTGATTTCCATCAGCATAGGGAGCCTCTTGCCCTATACTGATTGATTTTTTGCCAACTTATATTGAAGGGCGCTTCAAAAGTCTACAGTATGGCTGGTTCTATTGCAATGGAAGCAGTAAAATTCAGGAGTAGGCGAGTTGGGGGAGTGATGGCTAACACTTAGAATTGGGGCTTATTGTTGTTAAAAATAAGTGGCCTGACGGTTTATGTAGTTCATCCAGGTTTTCCAAAATAGCTTCTTTAATATGGAGGAGGTACGTCAGGTTTGATTTCACCGCTTTTTAAAAAATAATATTATGCATATTTTAAATGCTGAAAACGAAGTGTTTATGGCATCATCTAACATAATATGATTCCCTGCAACCAGAGTTTGAGCTTCAAAGTAAAAATGGTGGGCGAATTTTCTGATAGTTTCCACCGATTAAGGCTGATGCCCATGAAGGCCAGGTTTTGTTTGAATAGGGTTAATTTGCTCCCAAATTTCCAGAGAAAGGCAGTATTGGCGTTAGTCCAAGTATGGCAATGCATAAGATGGGGGACCATGATATCTTGAGCCTTGCAATTAAGATATTTGTCACGTGTTTAAGCCATTGATGATCAGTCACTTCTACTATAGAGACCTCATAGCATTATAATAAAGAGAAAATATTTCCCCCTGGGGATATATTTTCTTTTAATGAAGGTTTAAGTGTACAACTGGGGGTTGGAGGACAAATGACATGAACTAATATGGGGACAGAGCTTTCACCTTATGAAGAAGCGTTATCTTGGGAATACGCTTGGAATTGAAGAAGAACCACTTGACTCCGCAAATCATTAATATTGTCAATTATTAGATCTACTCATTCATGAGAGGCACTAAGAGCCACCTTTATAGCAACTTGTTTTTTTTATTTGGCATACTTTATTTTTTAATATGTATTAGCAGCTTGGATTTTGAGCTGTTGTTTGGTGGCAAGCACTCTGTTAATTTCTCAGCTTAATGGGTTAATTCCGTCAAGCTAGTTGGCCCAGGGTATTAGCCACTGAAAAACCAAATTGGACAATATGCAGATTGCTGAATCTTAATAAAAACTGATAGATACAATAAATGGAGCAATCACCTGGATGACCCTTTTTACTATAATATAATAAAGGCAGAACTTATCTGCAAACTACTAAAAAACCTCTCCACTCATTCTTCCGCTAAACTCTTATCTTGGTATTCCAAGTAAAATGCATCCTCTGCTTAGTAATCTCATATTTGTTCTCTTTTAGGAGCTTATATCTATCTCAAGGTTTCAGCTGCTTTCATTTAATTTGCCAAACTATCACAGCTTTTATTGATTCACTTTATATCCATATCAAATTTCTGCTCAATCTCAATGCTTGCCTCAAACTAATTTCTGGTCCGCCAGAATATATAGCTTATCATCCAGTAATAACAACCTCTTGACATTACCCCTTTGACTGGATGATATGCTCCTCTTGCTTATATGCTCTAAGAAACTTTGCATGAACTCAGTTGATAATCTGACCATCCAAAGGTTCCTTAATAGTGTAGGCAACAATACCAATCTTCTAAATTACTATCAGACGGCCCATCCCAGATGTTAATGAGCTTTTTCTTCCCTCAAATCCATGTTGGTCATGGAACAAGACATGATCTCCTACAGAGAACTGTGGAAGTCTGGTATGTCTCTTCTGGTCAGCCACCTGATCATGAATTTTCTTAGCAAAACTGATAGAATATGCTTCCTTTTGTAGTTTGATCAGCATCTCTGTTAGATTTGTCAAATACCGCTGCCGTTCACCGCCACCGGTGTCCTCTACACATGAGTAAAGTAGGGAAGGTAGAGCCGTATGTCTACCATAGAGCAGTTGGAAGGGACTCTTGCCGGTGGACAAGTGGTATCTAATATTATATACAAACATAGCTGTGGGTAGGAGGGTACTCCATTTTAAGGATCAATCTTTCACAAGCTTATATGGTATGCTTAACAATGTTCCATTGACCCGTTCCACCATTCCATTTGATTCCAGATGGTAGGGTGTAGTCAAAAACCCATGGATTTCCATCAACTCATTTAACTTGGCAAGGTATGTGAGATGAAATTGTTTCCATTGTCTATTAATATGAACTACAAACAGCCATGTCACTGTATAACACACTCCATAATAAACTTGTCAGTAGTGACCCCTCCCAAGTCAAAAATCTCACTGGCTTCCATCCATCTCGTCAGATAATCAATTGCTACGATTATATATTTAGATCAGTTTGCGCCAGTTGACAGAGGCCCCACTACATCAAGAGAAACGGTATGCCATGCAAACTGGGGCTTAACCAGCTGGCACATGGTCTTATTATGGAAATGCTTCTCCACTTGGCACTGATGACAACAGCTTACCATTTCCAGAACATCATAATGCATGCTCTCCCAATAGTAGTGGGGTCACAAAAACTCCAACATTTTGCAACCCACCATGTCCTAATGCACGTTGTACATCCATATTAATCGATGGACTATTCAAGGGTTTAGGGAAACTCAGCATCAATTTTTTGATCCACTTATATAATTCCCTATTATAAAAAGAAGGTGTCCTGTTTAAGCCTATCTTGAATTTTGATCACTTGCAGCGGCTCATTGTGGTATTTTCCACCACTATCTTCTTGATGCATAATGTCATCCAAATCCGCTGTAATAGCAACTGTTGATAGCTGCGAAAGACAATCTGCATTTTTATGTTTTGTTTCCAGCTGGTGTACAATCTCAAAATTGTACGCTTGGAGCTTCAACGCCCATTGAATGAGCCAACCTTAAGGTTCACAAAGATTTTTCATCCAGCGCAAGGATGCATTATCCATTACCATCTGGAATTTCACCCCGTGGATGTATACTCAAAACTGTTTATACGCATAAATCACTGCTAAGCACTCCCGCTCAGTCACAATGTAATTTCGTTCGTAAGTTTAAACTTCAGCTACAAAAAACGATAGGGTTCTCTACGCCATCATCATCCTTCTGAGATTATACTGCCCCTATGGCAGAAAGTAATGCATCCATTTGTACTATAAATTTTTTTTCAAAGTTGTGTATTGTAAAATGAGTGTGCTTTCCAACGTGGTTCATAAGGTATCAAAATGGGTTTTGGCATCGTTCCATCCAGTTAAAAGTGGCATTCTTTATTCAACAAGTCTAAGAGCAGTGCCCCAATAAAGCTGAAGTTAGGAATGAACCTCTGGTAGTAACTGACAATCCCCAAGAGCACTTGGATATCTCGTTTATTAACTGGCCAAGTCATCTTTCTTATCACTTCCACCTTCTCCAGCTGCAGTTTAGGCCCTTACAATTCCACTATGAACCTGAGGTAATATAGTTTCTCTTTGAAAAAGTGAAAGTTCAAAGGTTTGACCTTGATGTTAGCATCAGTGAGTTAGCAGATCACTTGTTCCAGATGGTCAAGCTGCTCTGTAAATATTTGTAAGAACATGTTGAAATTATTGAGGTAAACTTAGATACAAGTCAGCTTCAGATCACCCTAGCTTGTATCCATATATAAAAATTTACTCTTGGTTGATTATCAGTTGTCAACCCAGTAACCTTTTTACTGCACAGGTTCAGTTTCCTCATGCACCTTGCACTGTATATAATGTATTATCCGATAATAGCATGGAGACTTTATCTGTAGTTGAGTTTGAACTATTATTAGGCCTAATGCTTCAGCCAGTACTTCCAATTAAATACTCCAAGTCATACTTGTAGGGATTTGTTCCCTATTTTACTGTCCATCTGATCTTTTTCAAAATCTCCTGATGACAGTCTCTTTCAGCCCAACACACAGTCAGCAGCTATCCCTGATTGTGGTTCCCTTTGTTTCTAAATCCCTGCTCAGTCCTCTACTCTTCTCTCTGAGAGTCTTCCAATTATTGCCTTCTGCAATAGTATCCTTGAGATGGAACTTCACACTGGATGCTGATAGTCTAACTATACACTGAATCTACAATATTACTAATAATACTGTTCTCTACTAAATGCTATTTAATGTCTGTATTTTTCAATGTTTTTATTATAGTGAATCCTAGGGAATTATATAGTGGGGGATTTGGCCATCTAACCCTTGGTTGACACCTCTTCGATGAAATGGCAGCTGTTGCCATTAAATCACCCATCCTCATCTCAGCAGCGATGGTCTTCCTCATCCTGGCTAGGATTCCATCATTGGACATCCTCAAGACCTCAAAATGGAAAGAGTTGGAAAATGTGTCCCTAACGTTTTCCTCTTAATTCAAGCAAACCAACCATAATTGGCTAGAGACCTGCTTAGGTAATGGGACTTATTACCCATTATGGCAGGTCACTTTACCAGCTGATTGATTCACTAGTTGCAGGTGGCATCACTCGCCTTGCAACTTACTATTCATCCCCAATCAGTTGGTAATGAAACCTGACCAATACCAATTGGTACACCTGATAGTTAATCACTATCAGATGCCCCTATTTCGTCGGCCACTCCGCCCAATGAGATATTAGGTATTCATCTGGATTAATCCCTGACAGATACAACCAGGAAAATATCCCAAAACCCCCAAATGTAGTTCCTCTGAAATTTAGGCCAACCGATTTCCACTTCACTTCGCCTTAGGGAATTTTCCCCTAGCGACACCAGGTAATCTAGCAGGCTGGGAATATGGGCAAAAATCCCAACACATCTCCCCTCTTGCCTAGATTTCCAGCAAGAAAAGGACCGGGGCATGAGAACACCACTTTGGACACCTGGTCAAATACTTCATTTGGTTCAAGTGGAGTACACTCATCAATACTCAATGCTGCTCGGGATGAACTTCAGTATATGACGTTCTCCCTTTTTCTCCTCACTACCGTCTACTCAAAGCGCGGTCCCCATGACCTTCTGTCATGCCAGGCTGATCGATTTACTCGTGATAATATTAGTTCTGGGATCCAGTTTTCCCCCCATCAGGGCATATGACCCGTTGTCATATTCAAGATTTTAGTCTGGCATCCTTGAATTCCTGATTCTCTCCTCATCCTAGACAGGAGACTCTTGCCATCAATGTTTGTTTTGTGGCTTGATTAAGAATACTTATTTCTATTCGCCCACGTTATTTCTCTCATAACCTCTTGGCTGTAAGTCATTATTAATTCTTCCTTGGAAAGCTTATCTCATTACTTTTGAGATTAATTTCCCCAAAATTGTAGCCTAATGGATTATAGAGTGCATTTGTCAACTTCTATATAAGTCTGACATCCCCCATCTAGTCCTGCTCATATGTCAAATTCTGAATCTCGCTACCAGCAGCTTATTAACAGTCTGTCATATCTGGACCTCCACCTCTTCCAGCAGATGAGTCAGGATGCTTGACGAAACCTTTTCTATGGTCCTTCCAGGACTCATACGCCTAGTCTGGCACAAGCGGCTAGTCCTTCCGTCAAATTACTGGAAATGGTAACCAATCCCTCTGAAACCAGGATGGCCATCATTTTGAACAACTCTCATCCAACTCTTCCTTTGCAGTCAATTCCTGAGTTAGACTTCAAAACTCTCCTGGATTTGGCTCCTTTTTCTGATGCTCTGAACATCATCATTGATGCTCCAGATATCATGTCAGTCGCTCTGGATTGTTTGTTCTTGGCCAGGTTGGACTTGCTCCCTGAGTTCCTCTTCTAACTCGGTCAATTCTATAAACCCGCTGTACTAAGTTTCTGAGCTTTCAATTGGGAACAGCATACAATTCGAGCTCCCCTAAACTGAACTCTGAGCCCAAGTCACCGAGGCTTTGACATTAGCACTGAATCCCTTTGAGCTGGAGAATCTTCTGGATCGGGATACTGCCACTTATGCTCTTTGCTTTGCTGGCCAAGTTCTTTGAAGTTGGTTGACTAAGCTTCCAGCCTCACCTGGCTTCCACCAGTCATTCAGCTTTAGCTTCCATGAAGCCTTAGTCATTGTTTGCAGGATGCAATCCGCTCTCTATACAACTACCTCTTCTTCAGAGCTTCTCATCGCTATCTTCTGTTTATGGCGTTAATTGGGGCATGATTTTGACAACCCCCTTTGAGTATTCCTTCTTCACTGCCAGTTCACATGTCTGGTGTCCTTGATGAAGCCGGTCAGCAGGCACTCAAGACAAATCTTCCAGCTCCGGTGCCTTATCAGGATTACTTGGGGTTATTTGCCAATTACCTCTTTCTCTATTGCTGTTTTCCTCCCCGCTCTGGGGTTTCGTGATTGGCATCTTCTGACATTTCAATTTCCCTTCCCCTAGTTGCGTTTTCTCAGGGCTCAGCATCCGCTCAATGAACGTGGTTTTGTGTAGGTCTTGCCCTTGCAAGTGTCTGATAGCATATCAATTTTGACGGGCTGTTTCTTCCTACCACGATCCATCCTCCCTCCACCAAGAGGCGACATAGCGGAATCATCCCCATACTGAGGATGACCAATAAAAATACAAATTATAAAAATTATATCAGCTTTTATTCTATGCATTTTTAAATCTTTTTTTCCAATATCTTTTATTAATTTTTTATCTTTATTCTTTTTTCTAAGGGACTTGACCTTGTCTTGGTTCAGAGGTCCATCTTTTCCCCCAAACTGGGTCCTGGGTACTTAAACCTACCAGTTTTCCATGGTTCAGAGGTCCTTTTTTGGACTTAACCATATAGATTGGTTCAGAGGTCCTTTTTCGGACTTGACCTAATCATCAGGACATGACCAACTTAATGGTTCATCAGTCCTTCAGGAACTCTTTTTTTTTTCTTCAATCCAATTCTTTAGATAATTAGCGTGGACTTGATTTACTACTCTTCCATCCAAGAGCTTTTTGATAGAGTAAGCATTGGTCGCCATCTTGGCGATTACTTTTAATGGACCTGACCACAATGCATCCAATTTGTTTCTTTGTCCAAAACCATGCATATCGCAATAGGCGACTCTTTATCCTATTCAATATTCTTTTAATGCTGGTCGTTTCTTGTCATCCGTCAATTTCTCTCATATCCTTTTCTTCAAGGTTGTATCAAATGCTTGTGATTGCATATCAATCAGGATACTCATCAGTCAGTTCAAGTATTGTTTGGTACTCATCCCTGATGTAGGTTCTACTACTGAATATAATATCAGTGGCAACGCGGCCTTCATCCCATATAGTAATTCAAATGGCATCTTTCCCGTTGCCATATGATGACTAATGTTGTATACAAACTTCACTGAACTCAGGTACATTCCCCACGCGGAAGTTCTCCCTGCGAATAGCTTCCTCAGCATCGCAGCCAGCATCCCATTGACCCATTCTACCAGTCTTCATCTCTGGCTGGTATGATACTGACACTACTCCTTGGATCCCCATTATTTCATTTAGCCTTGGGATTACCTGAGATGTGAAGTTGGTCCCGTTGTCACTCAGTAGGACTTGCAAACATCCATGTCAGTATACTACTTGATCCAGGATGAATCTCACAGTACTGGTAGCGTCAACTCTGGTTAAGGCTTTCATTTCAACCCATCTTGTTAGATGGTTGATGGCTATTATGATGTACTTGACTCCTCCTGTGCTCATCGCCTGTGGTCCCATCACGTCGATGGACACTGTGTGCCATGCAAATCCAGGTCGGACCAGTCAGTATCAAGTTGTATTCTTGTGTGGTTTGTGCAGCTGGCACTCCACGCAACAAGCCAGATGATCTGCGACATTGTAGTTAATCGATTCCCAGTAATAATACTGGCGAATATGGTCAGTTATATTTCTCAGGCCTCCATGCCCAACAACTTTATGAGCTGCTTGAACTATTGCTGCTCTTTCCAACAGTTTTGAGAATAATAGCCACTTCCCATTTATTGTCTTGAATACTTGTCCATCCATAGTCTCAGTGTTTTCCATCACTTTTTGAAGCGCACCTTGGATTTCTTGAGGCTCATCCTCGATTATTCCTTTGACCATTCTCTGGAATAGCTCATCCACCTGCGGGTATACCAACTGGACCATTGGTAACCACAATAATCCATCCACGTTCTGGTGAGAAGCCCCCACTCAGTGGACTATCTCATAATTGTAAGCCTGAAGCTTATGTGCCCATTGGGCCAGTCGTCCTTCCAGTTCCCATAGATTGTGCAGCCAACGCAGTGAAGAGTGGTCTGTCACCACCTTAAAGTGCATTCCGTGGACATATACCCAAAACTGCTTACATGCGTAAATGACTGCAAGGCATTCACGCTCAGTCACAGTAAAGTTCCTCTCAGCAGCTGAGAGTGTCAGCTCACATATGCCACCGGATGCTCATCCCCAAGTTCATCTACTTGGCTCAGTATGGCGCTGATCGCTGTCAACAAAGCATTGGTTTGAACGATAAACTCCTAATCAAAATTCAGATATTTCAGGATCAGCGAATTTATCAGATACCGGTGTAACTCATCAAAGGAGTCCTTGGCCTCTTCATTCCATACAAATCCTTTTTTGGATCCTTTAATAAATGAAACAAAGGCTCGGCTATTCAGGCAAAGTCCTGAATAAATCTTCTGTAGTATTAGACCATTCCAAGGAATACTTGGATGTCTCAGAAACTCTTCAGCACAGCCATGCGCTCTATAGCAGCTTTCTTCTGGGGTTGCGGCTGTAATCCATTTGTGTTAATCACAAATCCCAGGTATTTCAGCTCTTTCTTGAAGAAGTGGCACTTCCTTGGCTTGATCTTCAGTTTAGCCGCGGAAAGTCTCTTAAAAACTTCCTCCAAATGGTGCAGGTGATCAGTAAACGTTCTACTGAACACATTGATATCATCCAGGTATACCAGGATGCACGACAACTTCAGGTCGCTTAATATCACATCCATGGCCCTCTGGAACGTCGCAGGCGCATTGCAAAGACCCTGCGGCATCCTCATCAACTGGTATAACCCCTGTGTTGTAATAGTGCACATTTTTCTTGGTCTTCTTCTGGCAAGTCGATCTGCCAGTATCCCAAGATTAGGTACATTGTGGAGAAATACTTTGCTTCTCCTAATTAATAGAGCACATCTTTGATCCTCAGTAGGGGATATGAATCCTTTTTATAATTTTATTCAGCCTCCAATAGTCAATCACCACCCAATTTGATCCATCCTTCTTCTTCACAATCAAAATTGGACTTGCCCGGGGACTTGATGACAGAACTAGAAGCCCATGCTTCACTAGTTTGCTGATCTCATCTTCCACTACCGCTTCAGCAGCTTTTGATCTTCAGATCAGTCTCATCCTTATCAGTAGATTTTCCCCAGTGTTAACCTTGTGAATTACATCTCATGTGAATCCCAAATCGTGGTCATCCTGAGTGAACACTTCCCAATATTTCTCAAATAATTTGAGCACCTCTTCCTTCTGCCCCTCTGGCAGATCTGCGAGCTACTCTCCTATCAACCAATAGGTTGATGCTTTCAGCTGCCCTGGACGGTAGTCCCATTTCCTTGAGAGACCCTACTTTCATGGAATTGTCTCAATTCTGCTGTTGGGATCAAATGAATAAATGCGATGATTTATTTCCTCTTGATCTTCATCAGTTTTTCGCTCAAATTCGCCAAGAGAACTCGTATTTCTCTATGGCCCAACATTATTATCCCGGGAGCCACCCATGGCTCCACTCTGGACTTCTTCCAGGGGCTTCCAACTTCTCCATACAACAGCTCCAGAATCTTTAAAGTCAACCCTGTGTCGACTATCATCTGCAATTCGGCTGATATGGTTCTTTCCTTCCTTGATCCTTAAGGGAATTCCCCAGTTTTCTAGGATTTCTGCCAGCATCTCTCATCGCTTCCTACCAACTAATTGGAATTGAATCGGTACAATGCCATCATTGTATATTGGATTAATGAAGTTGTTTCTCCAATTCAACGGAACTTCACCATTCTTCTGGTATACCAATGGTAATGTCTGACCCATAATGGTCAACATATTATCCTCAAAGTTACATTAAACTCCATACTTCTGCAGAAACTCTGTTCCAATCAGGATATCATAGTTTTGGTTCACCAAAACTATCGCTGGTGTGGATACCACCAACGACCCAAATCATAGTGGCAGCGCACTATACGCTCCACAGGAAATGGTGGTGTTTGGCCCAGCTGTTCCATATTCTTTCTTGTGTTCCAAGTCTAGAGAAAACTCTATCCTCTTCACCAGCTTGGTCAACACAATATTGATGGGCACTCCACTGTTGACAATCGCCCTCACCCTCACTCAATTCACTTTAATTTCTATATACGTACACTTGGAGTATTTTAATATAGTATTTACTGAGTGAATTGTGGCGTTATTAGCCAAATCTAGGGTATGAATAATCTGCGCTGATAATTCAGGAAACGATTCCTTTATTGTGCCAAGGGGATTGACAGATTGGCCTCATCTAAACAAACGTCTGCTAATTCATCAGGATTCTCGGCAGTATGAATTTTTTCCTGGCAGTTGTCAGGCGTATGGCCGGGCAACTTTCTGAATTATCTTGGGGTTGATCTTCTTCGCCCCAGCTCTGGTCACGGCATATATATCCATGTTGACCACTTGATATAGCTGATCCTGCTCATCATCTATGAACAGATCGCTAATGTCTATCTCATCATTCATAATATCAGGAGGAACAGGTTTCTCCGCCGCTCTAGAATGTTCCTTGTCTAGGCAGTGGGCCCTTTTCCTGAATCTTTGACTACTGCTGTTTCCTTTGCCTGGACCACATTAATTTGATCCTTTGGCTTTTTGCAGTGTGCTGCAAAATGTCCTTTCCTGCCACACTGAAAGCAGACCTTCTCTTTCTTAATTAACTGTCTGATTTCTTTGGGCTTATTTCCTGGCACAGTTCAGTTAAAAGCCTCTTTTGCTCCTATACTTCCCTTTGTGGGATTCAGATTTTGGACCAGATTAGATTTGAAGCTTCTATTTGGGGCATTGAACGTCGCTCCCAAAATCTTCAGGTTGTCTACCATTTGTGAGGTAGTTATCTTGGTCACAAATATTGAAGACATCATCCAATGCAAATTTCAATAGGGCCAAGGGCCGCTTGCAAAGCGATTCTCACATCAAAGTCATCTAACACTTCCACTCCAGCCAGGATCTGCGACTCCTGGTAAAATCAATCCACGAAGCTATCAAGAGAATTGTCCTTATGGAATTGAATTCCCATAAATTCTTGCTTGCATTTTGACATGCGGGTTGAACTACCAAACTCCTTCATTATGGCTGATTTAGCCTCAGCATACGACCAGCTGTCCCCCTCCAAGTGTGGTAACACTAGGTTCTGGCAGTCAGTGTCCAAGCAGTTCATGACCATTAACGCCTTTTAATGATCCCCATATTCATTCATAGTCATGTCAAACAGTTGGAAAAACGCTGAGGCGTTATCCTGATGGAATGTTGGCAATTTTGGTGTTGCTATAAATTCCTCCAAGTCATTTTTGGGCCGATTCTCTCAGTTTGTCTAGTCAGCTAACTTGTGGAGTGACTTCAGGCGTCATCTCCAAAATAGCATTTAAGGTGGGCGGCATATTTCTTGGGGTATTTGTCTTCCCAAGTATTGTATGAGGACTTCTCTCTTCAGCATCACTGGCCATATCAGGCTCACATGCACATTGGTGGGCTTTCAAGTCCTCTACTTCTTTCATCAATTTCTCAATATCCGCACCAAACTTTCTCAAATGAATGCAATCCGCTTCTCGCTCCATTTTCAGGAATAGGACCTCTTGAACGATGTCTCCCTCTTTCTTCTTTAACAAGTTTACTTTGCTGAGTAACTCGTTCCCAAAGTTAGCTACATTTTATACTCCTTCCTCCACCTTGGTGACTCGCTCTTCCAAGGCTGTGAACTCCTGATGGTCTGCTGAGTTTAAGGCATTCTGATTCGCTGTAGTAATCTTGGTCCACAACTTGCGCATTTCTTCTTTAAACAACATTATTAATAGATTCTTTACTCAACTACCCCTGTAGTGAGCACCAACTTGTAAAAATTTACTCTTGGTTGATTATTGGTTGTCAACCCAGTAACCTTTTTACTGCACAGGTTCAGTTTCCTCGTGCACCTTGCATTGTATATAATGTATTATCCGATAATAGCATGGAGACTTTATCTGTAGTTGAGTTTGAACTATTATTAGGCCCAATGCTTCGGCCAGTACTTCCAATTAAATACTCCAAGTCATACTTGTAGGGATTTGTTCCCTATTTTACTGTCCATCTGATCTTTTTCAAAATCTCCTGATGACAGTCTCTTTCAGCCCAACACACAGTCAGCAGCTATCCCTGATTGTGGTTCCCTTTGTTTCTAAATCCCTGCTCAGTCCTCTACTCTTCTCTCTGAGAGTCTTCCAATTATTGCCTTCTGCAATAATATCCTGAGATGGAACTTCACACTGTATTCTGATAGTCTAACTATACACTGAATCTACAATATTACTAATAATACTGTTCTCTAATAAATGCTATTTAATGTCTGTATTTTTCAATGTTTTTATTATAGTGAGTCCTAGGGAATTATATAGTAGGGGATTTGGCCATCTAACCCTTGGTTGACACCTCTTTGATGAAACAGCAGCCGTTGCCATTGAATCACTCTTCCTTTTCTTGGCAGCGATGGTCTTCCCCATCCTGGCTAGGATTCCATCATTGGACATCCTCAAGACCTCAAATGGAAAGAGTTGGAAAACGTGTCCCTAACGTTTTCCTCTCAATCCAAGCGAACAACCATGATTGGTTAGCGACCTGCTTAGGTAATGGGACTTATTACCCATTATGGCAGGTCACTTTACCAACTGATTGATTCACTAGTTGCAGGTGGCATCACTCGCCTTGCAACTTACTATTCATCCCCAATCAGTTGGTGATGAAACCTGACCAATACCAATTGGTACACCTGATAGTTAATCACTATCAGATGCCCCTATTTCGTCGGCCACTCCGCCCAATGAGATATTAGGTATTTATCCAGATTGATCCCCAATGGATACAACCAAGCAAATATTCCAAAATCCCCCAAACGTAGTTCCTCCAAAATTTGGGTCAACCAATTTTCAATTCACTTCACCTTAGGTATTTTTCCCCTAGCAACACCAGGTAATCTAGCAGGCTGGGAATATGGGCAAAAATCCCAACACCATAGCATGTTGGAATATAGACAGAGCATTGTACAAACCCTGTGGCATATGTGCCAGCTGGAATAACCCCTTTGAAGTGACTATAGCACATTTCTCACGTTCTGCCGCTGGCAATTTGATCTGTTAATAACCTAATATCAAATCCATAGTTAAGAATTAATTAGCCTCTCCAAGTCTTTCTAACATGTCATTAATCCGCAGAAGGGGGTAGGAATCTTTTTTTGTTATGCCTTTGAGCTTGCGATAGTCAATGACCACCCAGTTTGTGCCATTTTTTCTTAATAATAAACATCAGCAATGCCCACGGGCTCTTAGACAGCTCTAACATCCCTTGTTCAATCAATTTATCTACCTTATTGGAGACAACCTCTTCTGCCACCTTCAAGCGCTGAATAGGTCGTGATCAAATGGGAGGGTGATCCCCCATATCTACCCAATGCACCACCCCCTCAGTTGCACCCCAAGTTGTAATCATTGGATGCAAAGTATCTTTTTTTTAGTACTAGATGCAAAGTATCTTGATATTTTTCAAATAAAGCCAGCTCCTTATCTTTATGTTTCTCAAACAACCCAGTATGAGCTTCCCACGAAACCACTGCCATTACGCCAAATGATGGATTTGCTGGTAGGCTGAGGTCCTCCCACAATCTGAAGTTTTGAATATGGTGAACCCCATCAATAGGGGCCAATTGTAGATATGCCACCACTTGGTGCCATTAGATTGTCATCAACTCCTTCTGTAGGTTTGCTAGCAGTACCTTTACTTCCCCATTTCCTGGTAACAGTAGCCCCAGAGCCACATGGGGTTCAAGCCATGATTGCTGGTAGGGCCTTACAATACCCCTGTATAGCCCTTCAGGGATGTCTATTTCAAGCTCAATCCCTATTATACACTGATGCCCATATGGTATGCTCAAAGCGCTTGCAGCTCATAGCAGAATACATTATATACGTAGATCTGGTTAGGGAGGGCTCTGATCTTGTGCTTCATTTGCTAATATCAAACAGGAATCACCCCGTCACTATATGCCAATTGATCTGACTGGAGCAGAACGGATCCGTTGGGATTCCACTAGAGGTAAAGTAAATGGGGAACTGTTGTCCCAAAGTACTAATGGTTTCTTCTGCTATATCGACCATGGCTCCAAAGCATCTCATGAATGCAGCCCTGATCAACATGTTTTGTAGTTACTATTTGGCAGGACCACCGCTGGAGTAGAAGCCCTGACGGAGCTGAATTGAAAAGGCAACGCGTTGTAAGCTCCTTTGGACACAGTGCTCTGTGCCCCCGCAGTTCTGTACACCACTCTGTGATCCACATCAGGCTTCAGGTGAAGCTTAGCCACAAGCTTTGTATAAAGTAAACCAACTGGGGCTCCAGTATCTATAATAGCTCGGATTTTTGTGTTCTGAATAAAGATATCACAGTAGTACACTCTGAATAAGAAGAACCATTGGTGTTTATTATGTGAACGTCCAAAAGCTTTTTGTTACCAAGGAAGGAGGATATACCCATACCAACATGAGGATACTTCTGAGAAGTTAATTTTACTGGAAAAAATATGATAAACCCCACTAGGGAGGCGACGTCTATTAAGGCTCGGCGTTACTTATGCTGTTTTGTTCCAGGATCTGCCATGCATATGTCTTCTGCACAATATGGGAGAACTCAGACTTTGAAGGGGAATGATTTCTCTCTTGAATGGAGGCTGAGGTATCCGCTGGAAGCTGTTGGTATATTAAGTTGTTGAGCTGCAATCTGAGTCCAATGCAAAGAGACCCTTGAGAATATCAAGGGACAATTAAATTTGAATTAATGGAGGTAGAGCGTACCATCTCTACTCTGATTGAGCTTTTCCTGCTCAATCATACCAGATGGCACTGCATACACCTGCTGGTTGCCTGGGCAAATAACTGCATAATGTTTTTTGTCCGCATGAGAAACAAGAATTCATAAAGGGCTCATGTGTATAGATTGCAGCGGAATGTCCAGATCAAAAGTTAGCTGAAGTATTGAAGTTAGGCTGGGGATGGGGCGGCTGAGCGTACAGAGGACAAAAAGGATCCGCTGACATAAGGTGGACGGATATTTCCCAACAGCTTATAACTGGGGCGTTGCTGTCCGTATCCCAAGGTGTATGCTGCGGTGGAAGCAGAGGCCTTTCGCTCCACATTGTGTGCACTAAACATGGCAGAGAGATTGCGCAAAGTGTTCACAATTCAAATAAGCACTACATCTTCATCCAGTATGTGAGACATAGCATTATGTAATTCTTGGTATGATTTGACTGCCACTGTCATCACTATGCCTACATCCTAATCAGATAAAATACTGGCTCCTATTAGCTCATGCACTTCTGTCATGAATCGCTCAGCGAACTCCACCAGGGACTTGTTCTTATGGAACTATATGATCAGAAAGTTGGCCTTCTACTGCACCATCTTAGCCGCGCCCCCAAAAAAATTGATGACAGTCTCTTTAACACCTTGATAAGATATGGAACTATTTTGGAGGTAACAGGTGACCTTATTGGCGCTCTCCACATCCAACGCAGACAGCAACAGGTTTGCTTTCTGCTGATCTAACCCCTTCCACAGTGAATTTGAATTGTTCAAAATACCTGTGCGTATTCTCATCTATACTGATGGGCAGTAATTTTTGATTTGAACAAATTCACCTTACTCCTTGCTCTGGCTTCAAGGAACAGCCAAAATAGGTTCTGAACAACCAGGGGAAACATCACCTTTTGAACTGTGTAAGGTCACGCAGATGGTTACAAATCCGCCAAAGTAGATTCAGAAGATTTTGGAGTTCAAGGAGGGACTACTGCAACCCCCGAGGGATACTTGCTGGCCAATCTGTAGCATTCCTCTCCCAAATCGCCACTAAATGCACCTTTTCCCCCTGTCCCTGCTTTTAAGCAAAATATCTTTTGATTATTTGTTCATCTTTAACCAAATAACACTGACACTGGCTGTCTTGCACCTCCTGTTGAAGCGTTTCATACTGTTTTTGCAACTTAAGGCAGGTTTTTCACTTGAATTATAGTTTACTCACCACTTCCTGGAGTCATGAGAGAATGTCCTCCACTGTGCTTTGCATCCTTGTGTGCTGCTGTCCAGTTTCTCGCATTTGTCAGTTGGCATCATCTACTTGAGTAGTGAGGGTGGCTCGCTCTTGCACCAGCTCCTTGTTGACGCATCAAAGGGTATTCAATCACACTTACATATTTGCATACTCTACCATCTCTGTCAGGCCACCAGGGGAGAATCACTAGTGGCACATCCATCTGAAGGGAGGTCTTTGAAGTTTGCTCATATTTGGTAACTTCATGACTTATTTACTTTTGATAGAAACTTATAATTATGAATTTATATCAGAAGTAGGCTTAAAAAGTTATTTTATTGAGTAAATCATTTGCACCTTAAATGGTGCTAATAAAGCAAGGGGTAAAATAGGGTATATAAGGAACAACCAGCACAAGCCCTGTTGGAACTGGGATCATATTAGAAAATATTATCTGAAATCTTTTAGAGTATAAATAGAAGTAGATAACAGATAAAGGACTCATAAAGTAAGGTTTAGTTGATGATAAGGTTAGATAATGCAAAAATAAAGGATTTAGTTCTCTAGAGTAGAATAATAGTTGAAATGGGGATTATCAGGCTAGAGAATCGATTAGTGGAGCACTTCAATCTTGATTAATCCTATTTAATCAGTTGGGAAATTTAGCAACCTTAATTGGATTTGAATGATGCTAAATATATATATTTAATATTATTCTTGAGCCTTCATCCCAACAAAGCATTTTGCACTAAATTAATTATAGTAAAGTTAGTTGAAAATTCCCAAAGTAAATAATAAATTCAAAGCCCCAAGTTGAGGCTTCACTTAAACTATTGAGAATACCAACAACGCCCCCACCAAGCCTTAACTGGTGGTGCCAATTAAAGTTTTTATGAGATTTTTGAGGTTTAATGCTATATTCAAATTCAGAAGCTAGCTCTGGTCTTGCTGGCCCAATTTGAGTGGTTGAATTGTTCAGATGATGCTCATTAAAATTCATGTTTGGCATTTTTAACTTTAAACAGTCAATAAAATTTATTTTAATTTCTTTTGCTAAATCAGAGTGGAAAATGACATCATTGTGTAGAATTGGGTTCTGCTCGCCTAAATAATTGTTATCCTTTAAGTACACTTTGCCAATCTCTATTTTTGAATCAGGTGGGTATAATTCTTTGACATCCACTTGCAAAACCTTATTTGGGCTTGAGCAGCCTAAACTTGTTTCTTATTCAAAAGGGTCAAGTGGAATAGTAGAGAATAGAGTTTCATTAGCCTCATCAGTTGGACCATTCTGTAGGGCACCTATTAAATAATGTTATAAAAAATAGGTGTGATTTGTGAATCTTGATTGGAGAAATAATTTGATGATGTTAACTCTCCATTATAATAACTTGAAGAATAGATTTGATTTAAATGCTGAAGACAATAAGGTGGATCTAGTATACAGTCAAGTTCATCATCATCATTATTATCAAAATCCTCACAATATAAGTCAAGTCCCTTTAAAAATCTGATACAAGCTTGATTCTCTTCATCTGGATCCTCTGAATAAATTATTGATTTATTTCCTCTTTAACCTGATCCCTTTTTGCTCCTTTAAATTCAGGGTCAGGGATGGAAGGCTTTGAACTTCTTTTTGACTAGACTGTTCTTTTTTCTAAGAGGCTCCTTTTTTGACTTCAATGTTATATTTTCTTTAATTGAAGGTGACCTTCTCATGGGCCGATGTTGCACACACAATTGTCAACATTTACGCCCCAAACGGTGCACAAGAGTGTCAGGAATTTTTCTCGTTGGTCAAATCCCTCCTGCTACACCCCGATTCTTTCCTAATCGGTGACATGAACTGTTGGCTAACCTCACCAATGGACTGGTGGCCGCCCTCACCCCACGCCCCACAGGGTCACATAGAACTACGCGTTCTAAAAGCCACCCTTGGGTTAATGGATGTGCTGCCACGACATGCCCCACTGCTCAAAAACATGACATGTCCCCACATCCACAACGGCCAATTAAGGTCCATGACCCGCATAGACCTTATTCTAGTGCCGCGAAATTCCAACCCCACATCTCCCACTTCAAAACAACGAAAATGGAATTCTCCGACCACCGACTGGTCTCAATAACATACCACTTACCCATCACAGTTGCAAAGGCCCCACATTGGTGCAAAATCTGCCCCCAGAGCTAGCGTCGCCAGGATTTTCCATGTGGGTGGAAGAGGCAACTTTGGCAAAATCGTTTGTTGCACCGTTTTGTGCAGACCCCATTTCCACATGGGCAACTTTCAAAAAAGACACCATCCACCACTATTGCCATCTCTCATCCAGATGCTCACGAGCCACATCAGCAGTTATATTGCGCACGCTGGTGGAATTGGCCCACTTGGAGTCCAACATTCCAGCCTCAGGATATAGCCCTGAATGGGGCCAGAAGTGGGCGGAGGCAGCAGCCCACCTCAACGCACTTGAAAGGCAACACAAACATCAGGTTTGTGTCCAATACAGGGCCACACGCATCACTAAAGGCAACAAGTGCACCGCATACTTCTTCAAAAAAATTTTTGCACCATGCCAGAGTGTGGCCTGCACACAGGTGCAAAGATCGGATAATTCTATCGTGGACACACCGGCCGAAGTGGCAATCAAAACGCAAAGATATTACTCCAAGTTATACTGAGCTGAACCAATTCAGCCGGCTGAAATGGCGGAATTTCTTGACAGAGCTCATATCCACACCATTTTCCGATACCCGGAAATAATGAATTTAATTACTCCAAACAAATTATGGACTACCATTCGCGGTGCGCCAAACTGAAAATACCCAGGCCCAGATGGCATTCCATATGAGTTCTACAAAAAATATTTTAAATACACATCCCCATTGCTGCTAGCCTCACTCAACCAAATCCTGTTGGAAACACGCCTCCTACCAGGAGGACATGAGGCTTTTACATTCACACTCTTCAAGAAAAAGGATAGGCTAGACTTAGCCAACTGGCGCCCCATTTCTCTAACAAACACAGACACCAAAATTTTAACAAAAATCATGGCTAACCATTTAGGGACTGTAGCATCTGCCACCATCTCTCCAGAACAATTCGGTTTCATCCCCAGAAGGTCGATTTGGGATAACGTGCACTCTGTGGCTAATGTGTGTCAGTCCACAGCCTCTGGGGCACTTGTATTCTTGGACCAACAAAAGGCCTATGATAGAGTAAACTGGGAATACCTTAGGGCCTGCCTCCAACAATTCCGCCTACCTCCCCGCTTCATTAACTGGGTGATGCTGCTCACGGAATCTGCAACAATGGCTGTGCGCAGCCCAGGTTTCCTAACGAATGTAGTCCATCCTCAAAGGGGCCTGCGACAAGGGGACCCCCTGAGCCCACTCTTATACAACTTCAGCCTTGACCCACTACTGCGAAATGTGAATGCCCAACTCACTGGGGTCCATGTGCCAGGCCAAACCCCAGTCAAGATGATGGCATTTGCAGATGATTGCGTGGTGGGGGTGTCTAATAATAAAGATGCATGCGCGCTTGAAGCCCTCATCCAGGAATATTCCCAGGTAAGCAACGTGGCACTAAATGCCTCCAAAACCGAAATCATCCTCCTTGGTCGGTTTCAGAACTGCTGGGCCCCAGCAAGTAGTTCCCAACCCAGCCCAGCTGCTCGCCCAAGTCCACGCCTTACTAACTCAAAACACACCGCTCCACTGGTGCTCCCCTTTGCCGCGACCTACCATAGGACCGGTACGCCATCTGGGCGTGTGGTTGGAGGCAGGAGGATACGCGTCAGCAGTAATGGAGGGCCATTTACTGGACAACGTGACGAAGCGAATCGCCTCTCTCAGAGCCCACCCTACTACCCTCACTGGCAGGGTTGTTCTTGCCAACTCTATGCTCCTATCCAAAGTCTGGTTTGGAGCCCACGCCATCCCTTTCTCCCCAAGCTTCTTCAAATCCCTGTATGCTTTGCTACAAGGTTGGCTTTGGTCAGGCCGCCCTCCACCAGTATGGCTAGAGGTCATGTTTGGCCCTCATCATCATGGTGGCATGGGCCTACTTGACTTCAAAGCCCATGCCAAGATCCTAGGCACCTGGATTGTGGCCGTCACTGCTCCTACACTCCCATCCCAACACTGGTCCCATGCAGCCCGCTCCAACTTCTCCCGAGCCTTGGGCCTCAACAATCCATCAAACCCCCACTCCCTGATGAAATACCTCGCATCACACACATCAGCCACAGGTCCTCACGGGACCAAAACCCAGTCAAACGAATCCTACTCTCCATGCGAAGCGCAGAATGGAGAATTCGTATTAGTGGACATACAACCCAAAGAGGCCGCCCCTCTCCTCAGTTCACACAAGAGGTACAGGGGCTACCCATCCATGATGGCGTGATCCCCACTCGACCCCAAGTCCTATCCAGGGTGGACTACCTGGACATGATGGACATCCCTTATTCCACTGAGACCCAAAAGACTATCTGGAATTACGCACACCATCCTCTGTTGCAGCCTCAAGTCCGTTCCCATGTGTGGCGCTGCCTGAGGCGGGTGTATCATACAGCTGAGCGCTCTAATGCTTTACACTCATCCTGTGTCGTGTGTGGCCAGTATGGAACGCTGTTTCACCGCCTGGAGAGAAGTGCCCACCTCTAAAGTAATATGGGCGAAGTCCAACGTCTGCTAGGCCAGGATCAAACACATCCTTCAGTCTGTCAAGAGATATGTTTGCTTCATCAATGGCCTCCCCCTCCCACCCTCCCTTCGTGCTCTGGTGGTTGCAATCGCCATGTGGACTATCCACGATTGTCTTGGATGCCATCGCCGGATCCATCCCCACCCTCCCTGAAGCTGTCCACAGATTCGGTCTCATTTGGTGGATCACTTTCAAGCGTTGATGTTTGGATATCTCCCACCACGTCGCCGGCAGCTGGTCTCCTCCTGGTTCCCAGTCTGGTTCATCAAATCAGACCCCTTCCTCCCACACGTGCTCAATAGTGGCTACGCCCCCTACACACGTTCCCTCCCCCTTCCCATAAGTGGCGTTCCCGCTGGCAACAAGAGATAGCATCGCTTCTCTGGGGTGCCTCACCTGGTACTGAGTTTTGTCTCGTCTGAGTCATATTCAGAAGTGTCCGTCCCATGGTTGGCCTTCCCCACAATAAATTTAAATTTAATTGAAGGTGACCTTTCTGGCCCTTTGATCTGGTATTGGTTCAGATTGGGTAGACTATCTTTGGAGAATTCTTCCAACTATCTATAGCTAAGTCAAACTCAAGATTAACTTTAAGGAAATTGAAAGATTTAGAAAAAGCTCTGTTCAAAAGGCGATTAACTGCTCTCCTAGAATGTTCATCAATAAGCTTAAGTTGAACTCAGTTGATGCTTATAAAACCGTAGGAGATCTTCTTTCCCTAAGTTTTCTTTTTAAGGTTAGAGTTAAGCTCAGTAAACAGGTAATTGACTGTGTTAAGTAATCCCTGGTACCCGTTGACACAGTCAAACTTGAGACTGTAAATTCCTTCCAACTCACCAGACCTTAGGTTTGAGAGTTTTTGGAAGCGTCATGCATCTTTTAAGTTTTTAACCGTTTTCAGAACATATGTATTCTTGGTGCAACTTGGAAGCACCTGTCGGGGAGCATCATTTTGTTGGGCCACCAAGGAAGAAGCACTGGTGGTACATCCATCTGAAGGGAGGGCTTCAAAGTTTACTCTCATGGGTAACTTCATGACTTATTTAATTTAGATAAAAACCTATAATTATGAATTTATATCAGAAGTAGGCGTAAAAAAATTATTTTATTGATTAAATCATCTGCACCTTTAATAGTGCTAATAAAGCAAGGGATTAAATAAGATATATAAGGATTGATCAGCACAAGCCCTGTTGAAACTGGGAGAAGATTAGGAAATATTATCTGAAATCTTTTAGAGTATAAATAGAGGTAGATAACAGATAAAGGACTCATAAAGTAAGGTTTAGTTGGTGATAAGGTTAGATAATGCAAGAATAAGGGATTAGTTCTCCATGGTAGAATAATAGTTGAAATGGGGATTATCAGGCTAGAGCGTCGACTAGTGGAACACTTCAATATTGCCTTATTCCAGTTAATCAGTTGTGGAATTTATCAACGTTAATTTAATTTGAACGATGCTAAAGTATTATAAATTTAATATTATTCTTGAGCCTTCAGCCCAATAAAGCATTGAGTGCTAAATTAAATATAGTAAAGGTTAGTTGAGAATTTCTCAAAGTAAATTAATTAATTAGAAGCCCCAAGTCAAGGTTCACTTAAACTATCGGGAATCCTGGAAGTCTCAATGAATGGAAGGGTAATTGCTTAATTGTAATCTGCATGATTAACAATTTCTAACTGTGTAACCTGACTCAGCAACTGGCAATACTCTGTGGATGACAGAAAAGAGATTAGCGCCTAGTCAGCTGTCCATTGATTACTCCACTCGATGAAAAGTTGACTAAATTCAGCAGCCACTAAGTCAGCTTGATCTGTTATCTACCGCTATGTCAGGTTGACCCTATCTCTAATCTGAGCTATTGCAGCTTCAAGCGCTTCTGCCCATTCTGTTAGGTTCGACATAAAATGTTTGGTGTTGCTTCCCAACATGTTGATTTCACAAATCCATTCCACTAATAAACTTCACCAATCCAACAACTCCTCATCAATCAAGGTAACTCCTGATTTAACTGTGGAAACAAAATGTCCAAATGACGGCGGTCATCCACAACATGGTGGCCCACCTGTACCAGTTCCCCTGAACCTCCAAAAAAGTGTGATCAAGGTGGTTGAGTAGAATATGAGTATTATTCTGCTGCACTTGAACGAACCACATTACATCCTCAATCCCAATGTTATGATGGGCTAGCACATGCAGTAGCTGGCAGATCAACAGCTGCACATACGTGACTAAATATTCTTCAGTTCCATGGGTACTAAGCCAATGAGATAGCCCCATGGTAGTTGCATTGAGATAGGACTTTACAATGCATAGCAGGTCTCTTGGTCCCATTGATCGTATAATAAGCTCAGAGCATGCTCCAACACCTCATCTTCATAGAGTTGGTACCCCGCAGAAGCCATTCTATAATGGCCTGCAGGTGCTGGGGTCTTCTTTGTAGAGTGACCTGGTTGATCCGCTACCAACTCAGGACAAGTTCCAAACTGTAATTCAAGTTTAGCTTCTTCATCACCCGGCTCTGTCACTTTGAAAAGCGTTAGTTCATTGTTGGATGCTTCTATAACTTCCTCAGTATATCAAGCGTGAAATGTGATCAGGTTTTGATATAATGATTGAGGGATCGCCATATTTTGTAGTGCCAATAAGCTACAGTTGACCAGTGTCCCCC
>JAKSZP010013726.1:0-53805 GCA_022478985.1 Massospora cicadina
GGAATAACAACTGCCTGGTTTTTCTACAGGATTGTTTTTCTAATTTTTAATCCATTGATCCTCCCTTATTGTGAATCTCTCAGTCTATTATAACGTCATTGGAATGGCAGTGCCCCTGCCATTCTGGATCACCTTTTAGATACTTTTGCATTCCAACTGGAAGACCAGTATAAGCTTTATCAACCGTTGTCCTGACAATAAGGATGCCGCAGGGGCTCTGTAAAGACCCTGCAACCTTCCAAAAAGCAATGAATTACATCTTCATTGATCTTAAGTTATCAAGTGTTGATATACCTCGATGACATCACTGTGTTCAGTTTCACGTTCCAGGAGCACTGTCGACACCTCCAGGAGGTGCCGTAAGTGCTCCTGCACATCGAACGTGCAACTGAAGAGAAGAAAATGTACTTTTTCTGAAGAGAAATTTAGATTTCCTGGGGCATGAGATTAGCCCAGATGGAATAAAACCTCAGGATAAGAAAGTGAACGTAATCGTGGCATTGGAGCCACCAGAGAGCATGAGGGACGTTCAAGTATCTCTAAGAATGGTGGAGTACTTAAGGCAGTTTATCCCTAATAATGGACTTGGCGGAGCTTTTTACCTACCTGTTGACTAAAGAGACAAAGATCAAATGGATCCTGGAGAAGGAGCAGGCATTTATCAGAGTTGAAGGATCAATTAGTATAAGCACCAATCTTGTCCATTTGGACTCTAACAAGATCTTCTACCTGTACACCGACGCCTATGATGTGGTATTTGGCGCAATCTTAGCAAAACTGGACAAAAACATGGTAGATCACCAAATCAAGTGTTACTCCATAGGATTCAGAAAAGATAAAAAAATCCACAGTTATTCAATGCGAGTGCTTGTCTTTGGTAAGAGCAGTCAAACATTTCAGACCCTATCTATATGGAGTAAATTTTAAAGTGGTCATGGATCATGCATCACTCCGCTGGTCAAGAAAAATTAAGGATCAGATGGAAGCTTTGCCCACTAAGCTGTCTCCCTCCAAGGGTATAGTTTTATAATAATATATCGCGCAGGAGACAAAAACCTCAATGCAGATGGCTTGTCAAGATTACTGGTATCTCACCTGCAGGCGCCAGAGCAATCGCCTGCATGACTTAATTGGGCTACTTAAGAGGCCTGTCAGGAAGAAACTGAGGAAGTGAAGAGCATCTTGTAAAGATGTTCTAAAGATGCCCGGCATGTTAAGGGAATTCTGCAAAAAAAGATTTAAAATAAGTGGTACCCATGCATCCATCCCATGGATTTTATAAAGATAGTGATGGAGGCTCACAAGCATGTGGCCATGGACGATTCCATAAGACGTTGGCATACCTCAAGAAGAGGTACTACTAGGAGTGCATGTCCAATGAAGTACACTAAGCCTTAGAGCTTTGTGTACCTTGTGTCAGCTTTCTCCCACTGAGAATTGACTTAAGTTTACGTTAATCCCCCCACTTCACTATTCTGTGATGTCTCAATTGACGTGGTGGGACAGTTTCAACTGCATCCAGTGGAGCCAAGATTATCCTAGTAGCAATCGATCACTTCACTAAGTGGGTTGAAGTCTCTAAAGTCAAAATGGTTAGTGCAAATTCCACTGCACATTTCTTGTAAAGTCAAGTTATCACCATACAAGAATGCCCTCAAGTTTTACTTTCAGACAATAAAAAGAACTTTATCTCAGATTTTGTGAAAAATTGATGGATTTGGTAGTGGTGAAGCAGCCGTTCACTACCCCTATAGTTCATAGCCCAACAGAATTGTTAGAAAATGAATGGGACCCTCAGAGGAAATTTAAAAAAGATGGCTCTTAACTACAAGTTGAAATGGGACCAGTTGTTGCCATTAGCGTTGCTGGATTACAGGTTAATCCATCAAAGAGTGATTAAAATTTCCCCTTCAAAACTCTGTATGGGCGAAATGCCTCGCTGCCTACCATTCTGAAACTCATCATCTCTGTGGATTAAAAGGACCTCCACCTTTGAGTTACCAACAAGAATTAGCGGATGAACTTATAAAATTACATTTAGAGGCTTCAAGCCACAGTAAAACTAGCCTCCTTTAAGCCAAAGAGAGAGCTAGAGAAGAAATAGGCTATTGTAGTTTAGCCTAGGATACAAGGTATTGTTTTAAAACCTGCGGGGAACATAACCAGAGTAACTACATGAGAATTGTGCTGGGCTTGCGACCATCTTGACAAAAAGAGGAGTGAAATATTCCATCTGAGGTGACAATACCAACATTATGCTCAACAGAGTGCACGCCTGACACCTCAGTTCATTCACCATGTCTCATCTTGGAAGTTTGTGGATGAGCTATGACTGGTACAGAAGGTCATTCCTCCATCAGTGGAATACACAAAAAACCCTAAACCAGTAGAGATACAGGCGACCAGCCCACTGTGGATGGGGCGATCAAGGCCCTTTTATAAATGAGGGAAAGCAAAGAAACTTTCAGTTAAGACAGGATAGCTTTATGTGAAATAATATTTGCCCTGTCAAGTTTCAATATATAGATTATGAGATGATGATGCTGTTTAAATCCCTATAAAAATTGACTCCCTTATATACCTTCTGGGACTCCAATATAGATCTTCATTAGTCTGGTGACAAACTGATATCTGAAACAAATTATGCTGATGCAGCTATCCAATATTCAAAAGTGAATATTGCCAAATTCATCAATCATCCAATTTCAAAAGTAAATTGACGATCTGATGCAAAATGCATCATAGAAGAACCAATGCTCAAACTAAAATTCAAAAAATAATTTCCAAATTGGGTAATCAGATTATATCAAAAGAGAGTATAAAGGTCCACAACCTAGAAGTGGGGTCTAAATCAAAGGCAAATAGACATCCAGGTTCAGGGATAATCACCATGAGATGAAGCTCTTGGCTACAAAAATTATCTCAAATGAATGATGTGACCAAAGCAGCATTCAGATGCCGGCTGACTAGTGTATCTTTACAAACCTTATATTAAAACCTCAAATCACAATTATTTCACGCACTTCCTTTATTTTATATCTTGAATTTACCTTTAAGTATATAATACTTCACTTTTTATCCTAAATTAAATATTTCTACATAATTTCAAGTTTATCCTTTTTTATTACACTTTTGTTGTATTAAAAATATTAATCGCCAGTAAAAAGTCTGGGATTTACCAAATAATTGGTGTTTAGTAACTAGTTTTTGACCTGCCATGTTTTGAAGACACTTTCTATCAAAGATAACTTGGTTCTGTTAATGCCAAGGTAGAGATTGTAAAGTCCTTTTTTGTCCTGAGGGTTAACACGTCAAAAATATCTAATAGAGTCTAGAAGTTTTCCAAGCTCATGAAAAGTTTATGCAAGCGTTTGATGCTACAATGGGTAGCGCTAATGGAGGCTTTGCAAAGTGAGAGCAATTGTGATATAAACAAAGTTTGTCTGGTGCCTAATCTGCGTGGAGCATACTGTTGGCGCTACAGTTCCTTGGACTGGCGCCGGGGTTCATGGTGGCTCAAAGCTGGAAAATTGGAAAAGAGCACCGAAGAGGAAATGGGAAAATATGGGTTAACTTACCAAATATTTTACTAAATCAAAATGCTTCAATATTTATAGGGTGCATTGGAACTTGATGCCTTCAGGATCTTTGGAGCCTCATCCGATAAGGATCTTTACTAACCTTCCAGAAAGGCCTCCTCAGGCGTCCTCAATGGATATCATCGCTTACCTGACTGAGAAGGTGGAAAGCCCACTCCACGTGACTCAGTACTAGGTAAGGATAATCCAAAAAAAGTTTTGTCTTGGCTGGGTTTGATGACCGATTTGGCACAGCCAGATTTGGAAGATGGGAATTTGAGACAATTGTTATCTCAAATCCCAACAAGGCCCCCTTCAAGCTCCTGTCAGAGGGGGGAGTACGGCTGGAGGAACCAACCATGCACTCAGTTTACAACAGTCCTTTGATTGGTGTCAGCAATGGAGTACTCAGACTTCACCTTGTGTATAATCTTGTAGGGCCCAGACCACAGTACGTCAAGCTTGTTCTGTCAGCCTCCAGGTCAATGATGATAAAAGAAAATTAGGTCACCTAGTTGAAATTCTGGTAAGGAGTGTCATCCGAGATTTGATTGGGATGTCTCTCTTCCAGTGGTGATAACAAATCCTTGAATGGCTTGGGCTTGGATCTGGACAATTTCATCGGCAAGGGCCCTCATATTTAAATTGGCATTCTTGGGAGTGGAGGCTTCAAACAGAGGCTGGACGCTACTGGGTAGTTGTGGGGCCCACCCATACAGGGCTTCAATTGGGGACGTTTTGATACCACGGTGGTAGCTTACCCGGTATGCAAGCAGGGCGCTGGGCAAATAATGGTTCCAGTGGGCAGGATCTGAGGCGGCCAACTTCCACAGGATGGAGACAAGAGTTCCGTTAGCCCATTCTACTGCCCCATTAGTAGAAGGGTGGTAGGGAGCAGCGAAACTTTGGGTGGTTCCAAATAGCGAAGTTAATTCCTGTACTACCTGGGAGGTGAAGTTCAAACCATTGTCCAAGAGCAAGGTCTGGGGGCACCCATGCTGGGTGAAAACGGAGCAAACAAGGAACAAGGCGGTAGCCTTAGTCGTGGCTTCAGGAACTGAGATCGCCTCAACCCACTTAGTTAGATGGTCTATGGGAAGAATAATATACTTGTGACCATGTAGACCAGTGGGGAGGGGACCCACCACATCGATACTAATGACATTGAAGGGCTTGGCTGGTGCAATGAAAGAGTGCTGATATTGAGGGTTGGCCCAGTCTTGGCATCAGTAGGTCATACAGGCTTCCAGAACCTATTGGATGGTTTCAATCATTCAGTCCCAGTAGCAGCGTGACTTCAGCCACTCATGGGTCTTCTTGACCACACCATGCTCAACAGTAGTGTGGCCTTCCAGGATGCCATAAGTGTGAGAGGAGGGTCAGATGTAGGGAATCCACTTCTTGTTGACTCTTTTGTAGAGTAACCCATCCTTGATCTAGGTGCCTTGGGTTATCCGGTGGAGTCTGGCTTGGACCTGGGGGGATTCCAGCTCCCAACATTCAGGCTGTCCTATCAAGTCATAGAGCCGATCCTCCTCCAGGGTCAGGACTGCTAATACTGGCATCCTGGAGAGTCTGTCAGCATTTTGATGAATAGCACTGGCGCTATGGATGATGGTGAAGTCGTAGCTTTGTAGTTGTAGGGCCCACCTGGCCAACCGTCCATCCAGGTCTTTCATTTGTTGCAGCCATTGAAGGGAAGAATGGTTGGTAATAATACTAAAATGGGTACCATAGAGGTAGGGCCTAAAATGCTTGATGGCTAAAAGAACTGCTAGGCATTCCCTCTCAGTGATTCTGTAGTTTCACTCAGCCTTGCTTAAGGTCTTGCTAAAATAAGCTGTGGGATGATCAACCTGGTTATATTGTGCTGAGCCAGGATAGCCCCCACAGCGACATTGCTAGCATCTGTGAACAGCAAGAAAGGCTTTTCAAAACGGGGACGAACTAGAACAGGTTTAGTACATAAAGCCGTGCATAGAGCATTGAAGGCATGTTCCTGCTCTGGTCACCATTCGAATGGAACATTTTTTTGTAGAAGGTAGAACAACAGCTCAGCAAGGTCGGCAAAATGTGGGATGAACTGACGGTAATAGCCCACCATACCAGGAAGACTTGAATATCTTATAGGCTTTGGGGGCGCGACATCTTTTTCATGGCATCGACCTTATTGAGGATAGGTTGAATGCCATGCTTTGAGACCTTATGGCCTAGAAACTCTAGCTCAGGCTGGAAAAAGGAGCACTTTGAGAGCTTGAGCTTGATGGAGGCCTTTTGGAGACGCTCAAAGACTTCCTTAAGGTGGTCAACATGTCCATTAAAAGTTCGTGAAAAATGGTTATGTTGTCCAGGTAGACCAGGGCATAGGAGAGCTTCAGGTCCCCAAGGATCCCATCCATGGCGCGCTGGAACATGTCTGGGGCGTTGCGGAGGCCTTGGGGCATCCGGGTAGGCTTAAACAGCCCTTTGTGGGCGATTAGAGCACACTTGGCTTGGACTTTGGGAGCGAGCTTGACCTGCCAATACCCGCTGGTGAGGTCCATGGCTGAGAAGTACTGGGAACCTGCAAGCAGTTGGAGAGAGTCATTGATATGGGGCAGAGGATAGCAGTCCTTCTTGGTGATGGAGTTGAGTCATCGATAATTCATCACCACCTGGTGCTTGCCATCCTTCTTTCAGACCAGCAAAAGAGGGGAAGACCAAGGGCTACTTGAGGGGACCAAGAGCCCCACATCGAGCAGCTGTTTGAGTTCCACTGTGACCTGGGCCTCTTTGACCTTGCTCTTGCAGTAAGGCTGGGACCAAAATGGGGGGCATCCCCAGTTTCTACATGGTGGAGGACCCCGTTCATCCTTCCAAAATTGTAGGTCAAAGTGGAGAATAGATCCGATTATTCCTCCAGGAGCTCCTAAACCTTAAGTCGCTGTTCATCAGAGAAGTCCTTTCCTATGTTAGCGTCGACTAAATTAACTGAGGGTGGTGACTCCAAGCCAAGGTCCCTCAAATCCCCAAAGCTTCAGATGTCAGCAACAGCCCCCATTGGTAACAGACGAACCTAAGCGGCGGGTTGGTTAGGTCTAATAAGTTTTGGTTTGTCAGTCAGGTTGGCTAGCAACACTGATATCAATCTGGCATACGCTGGATCAAGGATTCCGGGGCAGGTCAGCACTTCCTTGGGAGATGGGTTATCCAGACCTTGGACCTCCAGTAAATACCCTGAGGGAATGTTGATTTGGACCCAGGTGTTGACAATGACCCGGGATTTTGGGGGCACGGTGGTCGCCTGGGGCAAGCAAACTGGCATCCCCTCTGATTCATCCACAGCAGGAGGGGGCAGCCAGACTCGAGAGCCCCAGATGTGGTACTTGATCTGATCTGATTTATCCTTCAGTCTCCAGTAGGCAGGCTTGGGCCTTGACATCATCCCTAGAGTCATGGTCAGTTTCAAAAACCAGAGGGACTTGGTGTCCTAGAAGGGTGAGAAAACTACCGTTGTAGTGGATAACAGCCAAATAATCTCAAAGAAACTGGGTTCCAAGGAGTAGATCATAGCTAGTATTGTCCAAAGTGATGACAGTTGCATCCAAAGCGAGCTTCCTGAACCGAATCAGTAAAGAGTAATAGGCATCTATGGATTGGGTGCACTGAGGGCCACCTGTGACATACTCCATGTAGTGCAGCATGTCAGGGGTGACCTTGATGCATTTCATCAGCTTGGAAGAGATAATGTTCATGGGGGAGCCACTGTCAACTATGGTGCAAACTGGAATCTTGTGGACCTGAACAGCGACTCAGGTGACCAAACTTCCAAACTGAGGTGGCAACGTAAGGAACATAGGAGAATCATCAGAAGAAGAGTAAGCAGTATCAATGTCTTTATTGTCATTAGATACCGCAGCTACTTCTTCGGGGTTAACAGCTTCTGGTTTGTGTGAAGGGGTTACTTGATGCTGGACAGGGGATTCAGCATGGAGCGCCTCGTCCTTCATGCTGACTGCCCTTTTCCTGCCTCCTCAGCTAGACGTTTCCAACAAGTTTTGGCGCTAAGCCTAAAGCCATTGCAATAGGTGCACCGCGGATGGGGGGTTTCTGGTTCTTGACTACATGGACCCTAGGGCGGTTAGAGGGACCAGCGGACGCAGCCTTAGAGTTCAGTATCGTGGCAGGGATCTCATTGAGGGCCTCCTTAATCTCCCTGATACAAGTGAACCCATTCTTTTGCCCGATCATGTGCATCTGGACCTCAGGATAGGACCCCAGGGCGGAGATGATGGCAATGATGGCATTGTCCAGTGTGATATGGTTTTTATAACCAAAGGTTGAGCCTGAGCGTAGAACTGGTTGGCTAACTCCATAGGGTTTTCTCCTTTGTTAAGTCGAATGCCCATGAACGCTTGCTTCTGGTTGGCCAAGGTTTGGTTACTGTTGAACTCTTGGATCAGGGCGGTGTGGACCTGTACCCAGGTGTTACACTCCTTCAGATGGGGAGTCATAATTTCCCATGCGGTGCTGTCTAGGCAGGAGTGTATGTGCTTTACCTTTTGTCAGTCAGTGGCCTCCTCTATGGAACTCTCGTAGGCATACGAGAAGTAGGCAATGCTCTCCCATTCGGGGGTGAACTTTTCCTTGAAGCTAGGTTTAAAGTTAGCGACAATAGGAGTAGAGAGGGTGTTAACGCCTGGGATAGGCGTTGGTTCCAAGATCTCCGTTTCTGCATATTCTTGAGGAGCCCACTGATCTAACCGCCTCCACAAACCTTCCAAGTCTTCTTGGGTATATTCCCAGTTTTAACTGATGGTGGAAGCGGATGCCTTGCTGGCAAACTGCTCTTTTAAGGATTGAATTTCGGCGTTCTATAGTTGGAACTGGTTTTCAATGGTGGCCAACTGGGTTTTGAACCCATGACATGTTGTCTTGAGCCAGGAGATGCGAGCATCAGTGAGCCTTGTGAAAGCGCTGAGGTTGTCCATCTCATCTGATAGCGCTTTGATGGAGACCCTGGGGTTGAGGGGAACACCGTCCGTATGGAGCTTGCATCCCAAGGCCACCTTTTGGATCTGGTCCTGCAGGTGGCCAGGGCAGTTATTATATCCCTTCACCAGGGGTCTTTGGGTTCGCCTGAGGTTGGGGGGCCAGAAGGCCCTTGAGGCCCACGCGGTCCTTTGGGTCCTGCTGGCCCTTGATGTCCTTTAGGACCTTCTGGCCCCCCAGGCCCTTCTGTCCTGGCAGCTGCGGGGGAGTAGTCGCAAGAGGCCAGCTCTTGGTAGCGCTGCTGTAGGGATCATAGCAATTCTTTGGCTTGTTGTAAATGCTGGGTCCATGTCACTTCAAACATCTGAGCGTTTTGCTGAAGCTGCTCCTCAAGGTAGCCGGAGATGCTGCTATCTGATACCACCAGTTGATCGCGGATCTCATTGATTAGTCATCGGTTATCAAGAATAGCTTTGCAATTGTCATGCATGAAGGAGGAGGCAGCATTGTAGAAATTGATAATATATGAATGTAAACTTTGGGTGAGCCCTAGGTGCCGAGAGACCTCCTGATGGTGTAAGCCTACTAACTGGAGGAGGTGATGAAATTGTGAGATGGACAAATCTACAAAGGTAGCGATCAGGCCCCAAGGTAAGCTCTCCAGCAGGTAATATGGCTGAGGAGTAGAGGTCCTACATGGTGGATGGCATGGTGGAAGCGCGGGAGCGGCTGGAGCGGGCGCCCTCAGTGTAGATGCCAATGACTAGTTGTTGGACAACATCGTGGGTTTGTTTGAATTGAAGTTGATATTGACTCCCATCTAGGGAGGGCAGCGAGAGTTGGAAGGCGGCGTGGAACTCTAGCCTTTCCAGCTGTGAGGGCAGCGTTGCATATTGCAAAGTGCTAACCCATTGAGTAATGCTCCTCAATTGACCAGTCATTTGGTCATCAGGGCTGCTGTTGGTTTCCATTTTGTGTGATCAACGTTTTCACTTAGGTCAGCTCGGAGCCCCCTGTAGTGAGCACCACTTTTGTTGGCGCTACAGTTCCTTGGACTGGCGCTGGGGCTTTCGGTGGCTCAAAGCTGGAAAATTGGAAAAGAGCCAAAGAAGAAACGGGAAAATATGGGTTAGTTTACTGAATATTTTATTAAATCAAAATGCTTTGATATTTATAGGGTGATTTGGGACTTGATGCCATTGGGATCTTTGGAGCCTCATCCATTTAGGATCTTTACTAACCTTCCAAAAAGGCCTCCTCAAGGGCGTTCTCAATGGATATCGTCGCTCACCTGACTGAGAAGGTGAAGCCTGCTCCAGGTGACTCAGTACTATGTAAGGATGATCCAGAAAAAGTTTTATCTTGGCTGGGTTTGACGACCAATTTGGCACAGCTGGATTTGGAAGATGGAAATTTGAGATGATTGTTACCTCAAATCTCGACACATACCACCTGAGCAATGAGTTAGGCTTTAAAGTTTTGCGAGCTGAGGTCAGCGTTCTGACTCTGATGAAGACAGTAAGCGCGCTCTGAGATAAAAAGTTCATTTAGCTAAACAGTCTTTTTCTCAAAAATACTTAGGCAACCATTCCTAAAATAAATTAAAATATACATTAGTAAAGCTAGTAATTAAGAACATGGAATCTTAATTTGGACATAGTTTATTAAAACATATTTGGTAATTAAAATGACCTTTATCAGATATCCTTGCAACAAAAGCTGGCAAAGAATTATAAACTTTAGTCATCAATTGTAGCATTCATTATTGATTTAGAACTTACAATGGAATGCTCAAAGGCTATCAGCAATTGACCCAATACTTAAGAAAGGCTGACCATCAAATTAGTTAAGCTTAATCTAATGATTGAAAGAGGAGCAAATTCCAAACTAAAAATTAGAATAAACATATTGAAACTAGCTAAATAATTGACAACTGTGCCTTACTAATTTAAATTCTATTTTGGAATTAAATGAATAAAACATAATCTGGTCAAATCTCAACACTAAATAATTGTCTTTTATAGAAGTCTTTAGTGTGATTCACTTCTTTTTTGTCTAACTGAATATAGCTGGCGCTCATACCTACATCTCTGGCATTGGTGTAAACTTAGAGGGTCTTCATAAAATTTTGTGTATATCATAAAAAGGGCTTTTATTAACTTCTACTTAAGTTATAAAGAATTAGTTGCTTTTTTCCAATTACACAGTACTTTTTTGTTCAGCAGGTAAGTGAGTGGCTTGGCGATGTCTGCAAAATTTGGCACAGATTGGCAGCAGTATCCTACCATGCCCAATAACATCAGGACATCTCTTAATCAGTTAGTGAGAGCTCATCATGGATATAGCCTTGACCTTTCTTTGCTGGGTCTTAATTTCTCTTAAATATACTTCATGACCAAAGAGCTATAAATGACTTTTCAAAAATTGATTACCTGCTTCTATTCGAATTGATGTTATTCTTTCTTAGTGAAAAGTAAAAACTTACTTTGGGTATGTCAGATTATTCTTGGATGACTTGCTGAATACCGTGACGTTGTCTAAGTAAATTAGTATAATAAAAATCTTTAGATCTTCAAATCTGATCCATTACTTAATGGAACGTAGCTAGGGCGGTGCACAATCCCTGTAACATATATGTTGGTTTTTTATAACTTAAATAATATCAACACAAACCTCTTGAGGTCTATTTGTGACAGCTCCATCTGCCAGTATCTACTTGCCAGATCCATTGCAGAGAAAAAGCATGATTCTTCAAGTTAAACTAAAGTATTTTCAATGCTCAATAACAGATATTAATCTTTCTTAGTCGAGTTATTAAGTCTTTTGTAAACCATTACTATTATGTTGATCTCACCTTCTTCTGCAATAGTAGGAGGAGTGGCGCCCAAGAACTCTTGAAGGGCGTACAAGGCCTTTACATAAGTTGAGTAACTCCTTGGAAATGATATCTATGCTCTCAGTTTAGCAGTAAGACTTTTATTAAAATTTTATGGAACACCCAGTACCAACAATATGAGCTATACCTTGTAAAAGCCAAAATCGTTGGGTCCACAGGCAAAAAATATCATTATATTGATCCAAGAGATCTTTTAGTTCATGTTCTTGTGTAGTTGACTCTTGCAGTCCACTCCTGTAATTCCAGCAATGTTATGAACTGATTTAAAGTTATCATAGCGATGCATCTTTTCTTTGGCTATAGTTGACTATTATTATCTCAACTGGGTACTTCATAATGTTCCCAAGTAAAACTTTATCTTCTACTTGGTATTTTTAAATCATAAAATCTATGAATCACTCTGGGCTCCTGGTCTCTGACTCCTTGGGATATTAACTTGGACATCATCTGTTACCAGTTTATTACTAATGTTGGACAATATAACCTTTCTGTTCTCTATGTAGTGATTTCATACCCTTTCTGGAATATAAAGGCAAACTAAACTCTGTTCTATGTCAGTGGTAGCTACTTTGTCCATTCATCTTCGTGGTATAACTGATTAGGTAAATGATATGTGTCAATAACGAAGATTGCTTGCCTGATAAATAAAATCCTGCATGATTAATCAGGACAAAGTTTGGCCAAATGATCCTCGATTTTCGTAGTGATTTACAGTATTTTGACTGTTTGGAAGCACACTAGCCATATTCAAATAGCTCTGACACTTCTGGTCGATTTTGGGATTAATGTATTTTCATATTTGGGAACTTCTTCTGAGGCAGGTGTAGAAATTTAAAGGTGATGAACATTATCATTAATAACCCCTGTAAACTTATTACTTGCACAGGTTTGGTTTTTGTGCAGATTTGTCCATTTTGTATAGTTGTTTGATATAATTGGTTGATAATTTTATGGCGACTATTATCTGTAGTTGAATGGAAGTCCTAATTTTTGGCATAACGCTCAGCCAGTATTTCCGCCTGAAATACTTGTGATGTCCTGAAATAGGGATTTGTTCACTTGTATCATATAACTAATCTTCTATTCAATTCCCTTTGATGGCTTCTCCAGTTCAACACACAGTTGGCACCAATCCCTGATTTGATTCCTCTTCTTCTCTGGATTCCCAATCAGATCTTTACTCTTTTCCTTAAAGAGTCTCCCAATTATCTCACACAGCAATAATATCCCTGAGAAAGAATTGGACAAATGAAAGCTGCTTGAGTTTCTTACACTTTTATATCTACTGTATACTGTATAAACTTGTATAAAGTGTAAACTTTGTTTTTATTATAAGTGAATTCTAGTGAATTTATAGTGGGGATCTGGCTGTCTAACCCTCAGTTGACACTTATTTGATGAAACGGCAGCCATTGCCGTTGAATCACCCATCCACATCTCAGCAGTAATGGTCTTCCCCATCCTGGCTAGGATTCCGTCATTGGACATCCTTGTGACCTAAAACGGAAAGAGTCAGAAAACGTGTCCTTAACACTTTCCTCTTTATCCAGGTGAACCAATCATATTTGTCAAGCAACCTGCTTAGGTAATGGGACTTGTTACCATTAAGCAGGTCACAAACCAACTAATCGATTTTCTAGTTGCAGGTGGCATCACTCACCTCACAACTTACTACTTGCATTCCTAATCAGTTGGTGATGAAACCCAACTGATTCCAATCGATGTACATCTGATAGTTCATCACTATCTGATGCCCCTATTTCGTCAGCAACTCTGCCTGATGAGATCTTAAGCATTCATACAGACATATCCCCTACAGATCAAACTAGGAGAATATCCTAAAATTCCCCAAACATAGTTCCCCCAAAATCAGGGTCAACCAATTTCCAATTCACCTTGCATTAGCTGTTTATCCCCTTGCGATTCTTGGTAATCTAGCTGGCTGGGAATATAGGCAAAAATCCCAACATACCCCCTCTTGCCTAGATTTCCAGCGAGAAAAGGACTTGGTAGGAGAACACTGCTTTGGACAAATGGTTGAAAACCTTATTTGCTTAAGCGGAGTATGATCACCAATACTCAAAGCTGCTCAGGATGACCTTCAGTATGGGATCTCTTCCTCTTCCTCTTCGCTACCGCCTACTCAGAGCATGGTCCCATGATCTTATATTGTGCCAGGTTGATTTTTTTTATTGTGATAGAATTAGTCCCAGGATATGGTTTTCCCCATCAGGGCATATGACCCACTGTCTTATTCAGGATTCTTGGTCTGGCATCCTCGTTTTCCTAATTTTCTCCTCATCCTGGACAGGAGACTCTTTCTATTGATGTTTGTTTCATGGCCCAAATAAAGAATGATTATTTATGTTTACCCTTGTTATTTCCTTCTCATAATCTCTTGGCTCATATCATTCTTGATTCTTCTGTGGAGAGCTTATCCCATTAATTATGAGATTAATTTCTCCAAAAATGGTTCTTAATATATTGTAGAGCGCATAATGTTAACTATCATATAAGCCCAACATCCCCCACTTGTCCATCTTATATGTCAAGTTTTGAGCTGCAGTACCAACAACTGCTCAACAGTTTGTCTGATCAAGTTCTTTGGCTCATCCATTAAATGAGTCGGTCTTAATGACAGAACCTCTTCTATGGTCCTTCCTGGACTCATATGCCTAGTCTGGCACCAGTGGCTAGTCCTTCCGTGGAACTAGTGGAAACGGTAACCAATACTTTAGAAACCAGGCTAGCAATCATTTTGAATGACTTTTGGCCGATTCTCCCTCTGTCATCAATTCCAGAGCTGGATTTGAAACTCTCCTGGATTCAGCTTCTTTCACAGGTGCGCCAAACATCATCAATGATGCTCCTGAAATAAATTCCTTCACTCTTGATCACTCCTTTCTTGCCGGTCAGACTTGGTTCCTGAGTTCCTCTTCCAACTCAGACAATACTAAAAGCCAGCTGTCTTGGCCACCAAGCTTACCATTGGCAACAGCATTCATTATGAACTTCCCTATGCAGAATTGAGGGCTAAGTCACTGAGGCTTTATCCCTAGCACTGAATCCTTCCGATCTTGAGAATATTCCTTTATTGGGATATCACCACTTATGCTCTTTGTTTTGCCAGACAAGTTCTTTGAAGGTGGGTAACGAATATTCCAGCCTCTCCTGGGTTCCATCACTCCTTCGCTTCAGCTTCCAAGAAGCTTGTAGTTGTCGCTTGCAGGATGCTATTTGCTCCTTGCATGACTATCTCGTTTCCATCACTTTCTCAAAAGAATCTTCTGCTGATAGCTTTAATAGGGGGTATGATTTGGCAACCCCCATCTAGCATCCTTTGTTTTCTGCTGGCGCATATGTCCAGTATTCTTGACAAAGCTTATTGGCAAGCGCTCAAGATTAATCTTCCAGCTCCAGTACCATATCAAGACTAATTGGGGTTAGTCACCAACTGCCTCTTTCTGTACTTTTGCTTCCCTCCCCGCTCCAGGGTTTTGCATTTGGCTTCTTCTGACATCTCAATTTCCCTTTCCCTAATAGCTTTCTTGCAGGGATCTTCATCTGCTCAACAAACTTGGTTTCATGTAAATTTAACCCTCGCTAGCATCTTATCTCACATAGATTTTGATGGGTTATTCATTCCTACTGCGATCCATACTCCCTCCCCTAAAGAGGCGACATAGGCGGAATCATCCCCAAATTAAGGATAATCAGTAAAAAATAAAAATTAAAAAAGATATTGGTTTTTTCTATGTGGTTTTAATAATCTTTTTCCAATATTTTTATCAATATTTTATTTTTCTTCTTTTTTCCAAGGACTTAACCTTGTTTCAGTTCAACGGTCCATCTTTTTATTTTTTACCCCAAACTGGATCCTGGTTATCTTTAGACCTACCAGTTTTCTATGGTTCAGAGGTCCTTTTTCGGACTTGACCTAATCATCAGGGCATAAACAACTTAATGGTCCATTGGTCCCTTGTGAACTCTAATTTTTTGTTTTTTAATCAATCCATCGCTTCAAATACTTAACGTGGACTCATCTAACTACTCTTCTATCCAAGAGGTCCTTGATGGAGTAAGCGTCCATTGCCATCTTGGAAAATATCTTAAATGGACCAATCACAACGCATCCAGCTTGTTTCTTCTCCCAAAACCATTATAATGCAATAGGCAACTCTTTTTGCCTATTCAATATTATGATAAGGCTGGTCAATTCTTATCATCCATCAATCCTGCTTGTATCTCATTCATCAAGGTAGTATCAAATGCTTGCAATTGCATCTCAATCAGGATATCTATCAGTAAGTTCAAGTATTGTTTGGCACTCATCCCCAATGTTGGTTCCACCACCAAATATTAAATTTGGTGGCAACAAGGCCTTCCTTTCGTATAGAAATTCAAATGGCGTTTTTCCTGTCACCATATGATGACTGATATTGTAGGCAAACGTCACCAAACTCAGATATGTGCCCCACACAGAAGTTCTTACTGCAACCAGCTTCCTCAGCGTCATGGCCAGCGTTCCATTCACTTTTGCTACCAGTCTGTTTGTCTCAAGATGGTAGAGTACAGACATGACTCCTTGGATCCCCATAATCTCATTCAACCATGGGATCACATGAGACATGAATTTTGTCCCATTAATGCTAAGCAGGACCTGCGGGCATCCATGTCTATATACTACTTAATCCAGATGAACTTCGTGGTTCTCGTAGCGTCCACTTTTGCCAGGGCCTTCATCTTGACCCATCTCATCAGATGGTCAGTAGCAACTAACAGGTACAAGACTTCCCCTGTGCTCAAAGTCAGCAGTCCCATCACGTCAATGGACACCATATTCCAGTAAAAGTTAGGGCGGACCAGTCAGTATCCAGTTGTAATCTTACGTGGCTTGTGCAACTGGCACCCCACACAACAAGCTAGATAGTTGGCAACATTGTAGTTGATTGACTCCCAGTAGTACTGGCAAATATGGTCAGCCGTTTTTCTCAGGCCTCCATGCCCAACAACCTTATGAGCAGCTTGAACGATAGCTGCTCTTTATAATGGTTTTGGGAGTAGTAACCAATTCCCATTAATCATCTTAAACACTTGTCCATCCATGGTCTCAGTGTTTTACATAGATTTTAGAAGCGCACCTTGGATTTCTTGGGCCTCATTCCCAATTTTTCTGTTGACCATTCTCTGGAATAGCTCATCCGCCTGCTGGTATACCATCAGGACCATTGGTATCCACAATAAGCCATCCACAATAAGCCATCCACATTCTGGTGAGAAGCCCCCACTTTGTGGGCAATCTCATAAAAGTAAGTCTGTAGCTAAAGTGCCATTGGGCCAGTCATCCTTCTGGTTCTCTCAAATTATGGAGCCAATGCAACGAGGAGTGGTCTATCACCTCTTTGAAGTGCATTCCGTGGATGTACACTCTAAACTGCTTACAAGCGTAAATGACCGCAAGGCATTCCCACTCAGTTATGGTGTAATTTCTCTCAGTGGCTGAGAGTGTCTGTCTCACATATGCCATTAGATGTTCGTCCCCAAGTTCATCTACTTAGCTTAATATGGCACCGATTGCCATCAATAAAAAATTGGTTTGTATACTAAACTCTCAATCAAAATTCAGATATTTCAAAATTGGAGAATCTATTAGGTACCAGTGTAGCTCATTGGAGGATTCCCGAACTTCTTCATCCCATACAAATCCTTTCTTCAAATCCTTTAACAGATGAGTAAAGAGTCAGTGATTCTGGCAAAAATCCAGATAAATCTTCTGTAGTATCGAACCATTCCAAGGAACACTTGGATATCTCAGACACTCTTCAGCACAGCCATCCGTTCTATGGCTTCGATCTTTCTAGGTTTGCAGCTATAATCCACTAGAAATGATCACGAATCACAGACATTTCAACTCTTTCTTGGTGAAGTGACACTTCCTCATCTTAATCTTCAGGTTAGCCACGGACAGTCTCTTGACTACTTCTTCCAAATGGTTTAAATGGTCAGTAAACATCCTACTGAACACATTGATATCGTTCAAGTACACCAGGACGCATGACAACTCTAAGCGCTTAATATAGCGTCTATGGCCCTCTGGAATGTTGCAGGCGCATTTCATAAACTCTGGGGCATTCTCGTGAGTTGGTATAGCCCTTGTGCAGTAATAATTGAGCATTTTTCTTCTTCTTCTCTTGTCAAATCAATTTTCTAATATCCCAAGATCAGATCCAAAGCAGAGAAATATTTTTCCCAATTGGTCTAGCGCATCATCAATCCTTGGTAGGGGATACAAATCCTTCTTCATAATCTTATTCAGCTTCCAGTAGTTGATCACCACCCAATTAGAGCCATCTTTTTTCTTCACAATTAGAATCAGACTCGCCCAGGGACTTGATGATGGAACTAGAGGCCCATGCTTCAATAGTTTGCTGATTTCTTCTTCCACTCCGCTTCAGCCATCTTCAACTATCAAATCAGTCGCATCCTGATCAGCAAATTTTCCCCATTATTGTTCTTGTGGATCACATCTCTCATGCATCCCAAATCATGGTTGTCCTGGGTAAATACTTCCCAATAATTTTTGAACAATTTAAGCACCTCCTCTTGCTGGCCTTCTGTTAGATCATCCAAGTTGCTCTTGATCAACCAATAGGTTGATACTCTCAGTTACCCCAGCTAGTAATCCCATCTCATCAAGGGTCCCAAAATCGTAGAATTTCCTCAGTTCAGCCATCAGTATTAGATGAACAAACGTGATGATCTGATTCCTCCTGATATTCATTGGTTTTTCACTTAGATTTGCCAGGAGAACTAGAATTTCTCCATGTCCTGGCATTAATATTCCAGGAGCCACTAAGGCTCTACTCTGGATTTCTTCCAGATGCTTCCAACCTCCTCATACAGAATCTTAAGTGTATTCAATGTCAACTCCATGTTGACTATCATCTGTGATCCCAGTGGTATGGTTTTTTCATTCTTGATCCTCAGTGGAATTCCCTGGTTTTCTAGGATTTCCTTCAGCATTCCTTGTCGCTTCTGACCTAACTAATTGGTATCAAAATTGAACAATGCTGTCATTGTAAATCAAGTTGATAGAGTTGATTCTCCTATTCATTGGATCTTCCCCATCCTTCTGATAGACCAATGGTAACGTCTGACCCAATATGGTCAACGTAATATCCTCATAGTTACATTTGACTCTGTACTTTCAAAGAAATCTCATCTTAATCAGAATGTCATAGTTAAGTTGACCAAAATTATTGCTGGAACAGATACCACTAAGGATCCAAATTGAAGTGGCATAGCGCTATATGCTCCACATGGGATAGTGGTACTCAGCTCAGCTGTCTAATACTCCTTCATGTGTTCCAAGTCAGGCGATATCTTAATCCTCTTCACCAGCTTTGTCGAGATAATGTTGCTGGGTGCTCCACTGTCAATAATCACCCTCACCTGTACTCGATTCACTTTTATATCTATGTATACACTCAGAGTATCCTAAGATAGTGTTTACTGAGTGTGAAGTGGCATTATTAGCCAAATTGAGGGTGTGAATGATTTGCGCCAATAAATCAGGAAATGATTCCTTTATTTTACTGAAGGGGATCGACAGGTTTGCCTCATCTAATTCATACTTTGGGCATTTCTTTGAGATTATCCACAGTCAATCTTGTCCGCAAGTTGTTAGGCGTACAGCTGTTCAACTTTCTTGATTATCTTGGGGCCAATTCCCTTCATCCAGATTTTGTCACCGCGTTCACGTCCAATTGACCACTTGATATAGTTAATCCTGTATGTCTTCATCCACAAACAGATCACTGATGCCAATTTCCTCATGCATGATACCAGGAGGAACAGGCTTCTCCGCAGCTCTAGACTGTTCCCTGTATAGGACGCAGGCTCTTTTCCTAATTCTTTTTAGGCAGCAGACTCTTTTGCTTGGACCATGTTAATTTGATCTTTGGCTTCTTGCAATGTACAGTGAAATGTGCCTTCCCTCCACTTTGGCAGCAAACCTTCTCTTTCTTATTAATCCGTCTGAACTCTTTGGGCTTATTCCCTGGTACAGTTCAGTTGAACATATCTTTAGCACCTTCGTTTCCCTTTGTAGGATTCAAGTTGCATACTGGGTTGGGTTTGAAACTTCTTTTTGGGGAATCAAAGGTTGCTCCTAAGATTTTCAAATTATCTACCATCTGAGAAATAGTAATTTCCACTTCAAACACAGAAGACATCATTTGGTGTAAATTGTGGTAGGGCTGAAGGGCCACTTATAATGCGATTCTGGCATCAAAGTCATCCAGTACCTTCGCTTCAACCAGGATTGCGACTTCTTGTAAAAATAATCAATGAATCTTGCTAAAGATTCATCTTTATGGAACTGAATGCCCATAAACTCTTCTTTGCACTTTGACATGTGCATCGGGATCCCAAATTCCTTCATTATGGCCACCTTGGCCTCCGAGTACAACCAGCTGCCCCCCTCCAGGTGGGGCAACACTAAGTTTTGACAATTGGTGTCTAGGCAATTCATCACCATCAATGCCTTTTGATGATTACCGTAGCTGAACATAGTCATTTTGAACAGTCAGAAAAAATTCTGAGGCGTTATCCCAATGGAAAGTTTGTAATTTTGGCATTGCCTTAAATTCCTCTGAGGTATCTCTAGCTGATTCTCTAGGTTCAGCCACTCGGCTCACTTGGGGAGTGACTTCAGGCATCATCTCTTAAATGGCAGCAAAAGTGGGTGACATGTTTCTTGGGGTATTCGACTTCCCAATTATTGTATGAGGACTTCTTTCTTCAGCATCAGTTGCAGCATATGGCTTACAATCACATTTGCGAGTTTTTAGCTCCTTAACCTGTTTGATCAGTCACTCAATGTCAGCACTGAAATTTCATATATAAACATGATCTGCTTCATGCTCCATATTTAGATATAAGACCTCTCTAATTGAGTCCCCTTCTTTCTTTTTTAAAGTGTTATTTTCCAAGTAACTCATTCCCAAAACTCGTGACATTATCAATTCCTTTCTCCATCTTGGCAAATCTTTCTTGCAAGTCTGCAAATTCTTGATGATCCGCTGAGTTTAAGGCGTTCTGATTAATGGTGTCTAACTCTGTCCATATTTTTTAACTCATCTCTATATGACATCCTTCTTAGTTCTTCTATTCAACTACCCCTGTAGTGAGCACCACTTTGTAAAAATTTATGGGGATTGATTTTTATTATTGGCCAATAACCCAAATAAACTTATTACTTGCACAGGTTCGGTTTTTGTGCAATTTGTCCACGTTGTATATTTGTTGATATAATTGGATTGATAATATTATGACGACTGTTGTCTGTAGTTAAATGGAAGTCCTAATTCTTGGCCCAACGCTCATCTTGTATTTCCGCTTGAAATACTTGTGATGTCCTAAATTAGGGATTCATTCCCTTGTACCATATAACTAATCTTCTATTCAATTCCCTTTGATGGCTTCTCCAGTTCAACACACAGTTGGCACCAATCCCTAATTTGATTCCTCTTCTTCTCTGGATTCCCAATCAGATCCTTACTTTTTATTTAAAGAGTCTCCCAATTATTTCACACAGCAATAATATTATTGAGAAAGAATTGGTTAAACGAAAGCTGCTTGAGTTTTACTACACTGGTATATCTACTGTATACTGTATAAACTTGTATAAAGTGTAAACTTTATTTTTATTATAAGTGAGTTCTAATGAATTTATAGTGGGTATTTGGCTGTCTAACCCTTGGTTGACACTTATTTGATGAAACGGCAGCCATTGCCGTTGAATCACCCATCCACATCTCAGCAGTAATGGTCTTCCTCATCCTGGCTAGTATTCTGTCATTGGACATCCTTGAGACCTAAAACAAAAGAGTCAGAAAGCGTATCTCTAATGCTTTCCTCTCAATTCAAGTGAAACAACCATATTTGGCAAGCAACCTGCTTAGGTAATGGGACTTGTTACCAATTAAGGCAGTTCGCAAACCAGCTAATTGATTTGCTAGTTGCAGGTGGCATCACTCACCTCAGAACTTACTATATACATTCCCAATCAGTTGGTGATGAAACTTGACCAATCACAATTAATACACCTGAAAGTTCATCACTATCAGATGCCCCTATTTCGTCAGCAACTCTGCCTGATGAGATCTTAAGCATTCAAACAGATTGATCTCCAACAAATTCAACTAAAAAATATACTAAATCATCTGAACATAGTTATTCCAAAATCAGGGTCAACTGATTTACAATTCACCTTGCATCAGGGAATTACCCCTTGCGATTCCTGGTAATCTAGCCAGATGAGAATATGGGCAAAAATTCCAACAGCAGGCAAAGGTACAAGCTGTGGATTTTGAAAATCCAGCTTGCCAACATCTCCAAAATAGTATTAAGATAAAAACCAGAAAAGAAGATTAAAAAAATAATCTTTTATTAAGACTAAATTATTAGATAATTATTCATTAGGCCTGGCGCTGGTATTTTTACCTCTAGGGCATCTCCTGTCCACATTTGAGCACGCAATCTCAACAGATTATTTTTCATCTCAGCTCAGCCCTTGAAACTGATATGACTGAGACCTATTGCTAGGTTTATTGGTGGTAAAATACTCTCAAAATTGGGATAACTTCATGGACAAAAAGTGTTATAAGAACGTGCAAAATTGTCCTAGGATCCTCTCAATTTGAGTTTCATCATACTGCTGATGAAATACATCTTCTGTGAAATTTTGGCATCAATTGAAAAAAATGATGTACCCCTAATTGGGATGTTGGCAGGCCTCTCTAAATAGCACTAGGTACTCCCATTTTATGCAGTCCATGTGCAAGTGCTTTAGTGCCAATTACAAAGATTGACATACAAAATTCGCCATAGGCAGGAAATTATTCTTAGGACCAGCTCGATTTGTGTTTTCATCATACAGCTGATGGAAACGACTCCCTAATCAGGATGTCAAAAGGCCCTCTCAATAGCACTAGGTACTCCCATTTGGGCAGCCCATGTGCAAGTGCTATTGTGCCAATTATAAGGATTGAGATAAAAATTTTGCCTTATGGCGGGAAATTGATTACGTTTAACATCTATTTGTCCATGAGATTTTTAGACGTTATCTTTGGGTTGATCCCTGAACAATTTCTTATGCTTATTAATGATATTGGTCCCAATTAGTTAGGACTAACTGCTCAGTTTAATGCAACGACAATTGGCCCAAATGTGCAAGTGTAAACGGCACAAGCTTCTAATAAAATAATGGATTGAATTAATGTTGAGTTAATTGGCCTAAGCCGTGTAGTTGCAATAGGCTTTAAGTTGAAATTAGAGTAATAGCTTGAGCATTGGGAGGATAATCAGCCCGATCTCTTGGTTGTCAAAAGGTTTTATTTTTAGTTCAACCACCAGAATCTGACAATATGTTTTAATTTTGACTAGTTATATCCACTTCTTCTGCTCCTTCTTCTATTTCTATTAAAACGCAAGTGTCATCTGATGTTGAGTAGGATGACTGAAATCTGATTAAAGTCTATGATTTTTCCAAACCTAACAAGAAACTCTATTCCTATGAGGAAATCATAATGGTTTTTTTACAAGTATCACAACTGGGGTAGAAAGACAATACATACAACTTTTAATGATAATGTGGAATATACTTCAAGTGCTTTAGTTGACTCAGGCCCAACAGTTCTAAAATTGTCCTGATAATCAATGTCTGGTGCGAATCTCTATCTCTTAATGAGCTTATAAGACATAGCGGTGATTAAAGCGCCAGTATTAAGTACTGCTAAATCCTTTACTTTTATTATGGTTACTCCATCCTTCATAGTACTCTTGCAGATAGTCATGCCCATGGTAAGGATTGCACTAAATGTTTGACTGAATTCTCCTAACTCTTCAAGAAGGCAGGTCTCCTTCCAAGCCTCAAATGACTCATGGTCTTCAATTGTACTTTTCATTAACATAGATCCTACTATAATTTCACTATCTAATATACTGAATGTGATCTGAATGGGATTTGAATCTTGATCCAAGTATAACTGTTCTGAAGACCCAAAATTCGCTTGTTTTGTCTTAGGTAGGCGATAATAACTACTTCACTTGGAACTCTAATGACATAGTATATTAGATAAACTTTTGAAATAGGTTCATCAACAATTCCATTACTGTGGTATTAATTCCAATTAACTAATCCCGTGACCTCATCTTTTGGTTCTTCTTATTTCTCTTCCATTAACTTAAGAAAATTTCTCCAAAAGTGCCCTTCTTGCTGACAATTGTTACATTTGAACTTAAAAATTTGATTTTCATTTTATTGGTCATTGTGCCTTATTATTAAGATTATCCTCATGGCTCTGAACAGCATAAGCAGACTTATGGTCAGGGAGACTTTGCTGATGGTTCTGATATCTTGACTTAGATTTATAAGCATATTTGACATCTATTAAGGCCTCGTTTATGGACTACAGGATTTGGCAGGTATTACAGACAATGTTATATGCATCATGGGTTGTGAGTGTTCTTTGAGAAACCTAAGTAAAAAGGGCTACTTGGTGTATAAATCTTAAGCTTTAGTTGCCAAAGCTGCTGGGCCTTGAGATAGCATCAGTTAAATAGTATACAACTGACTCATACTTACCTATTCTATAATAAAACTTTTTCCACATGTTTTGAACATCTTGTGAACTTCTAACCTAAGTAAAAATAATCGCTTTGACTTTGTCCCAAGTGTGGTGGGGTCAAGGGTGGCTCTAAGAACCTCATGTGCTTCTCAACTCTTGCGTTCCTGAACATGGTGAGCTTTCTGCTTGTCTCTGGCTCTGTTCATGCTGTTCATAAATAAATAAAGAAATATGTTTATGCTTTCCTCTCCAGGAGTGAACTTAGTATTTAAGTACAGGCTGAAATTAAAATCTTCTTAGATCCAACTTGTTGAGTAGGTTGTCTATCCAGTGCTGTTGCATTGGCGCTGGTAGTGCGCTCTCCCAAAATAGGGAGCGGTATGAGGGGAGGAAGACGCCAAACTTGCATATAATCCATAACTCGTCTCAAGTGATCAAACTAGTCATTATTATTTTCCAACATGGTGTATTCATGTTTAGCTTTGTACAGTTTATTATTCTCTATCTAAGGAATTCATTTTGCTCTTTGAACTAATTTAGGCAGTTATATAATCCTCTTTTTGAACTGTTGTTGTTCTGACTATTCCTAGCTCACTCATCAAATGATTTACTTGCTGCTTTAACTTGTTAAAACTTGTACATGCTTAACAAATATCGATCTTCTGGAAGTTCTCATGGTACACTTCCATATTATCATCTAGGAAAACTACAGAATTGGTGGGTTATTCCCCCCGTAATGAGCACCAGCTATCACCAAATAACCCACTTGCTTAGAGGGGTGCTAATTAAATAGGGTTGAGCCAGTTACAATAAGTTATTCAATTAATAACATTGTGCATCACTGGGAAATTTAAAATTATATACTCATGTATGTGGCACTTTTACATATATTCTAAGTGTTAACTAGATTAAAGCTTTGTTTATCCTTGAAGATGTCTGTTCCAAAGCAAACCAAAGCAAACCAAAGCTCCTCTCAATATCTTCTTGTAAATCAGATTATGTCCAATCTTCTAGAGTAATTCTTCTATTTAACTGTTATTAGCTCAAGCACTACACCAATAGTAGAAGATTCTGTGCATATTTATCTTTTATAAGAATATTCTAATGTAATTACACTTCTAAAGATTTGAGGTGATTAAAATAGTACTAAAAGCTTGGTTTTTTATTATTGGCATAGATGTAATTTTGCATTTTGACTTGTTTTCAAGGCCATCGGAGCCCAAATCCCTGAATCTGGATGATCTTAAGACTTGTATTTGCAAAGTATACTGTAAAGCTTTTGCATTTTATTGAATTTGTGTTTGTGGTTTGAGCCAGACTGTGGCTACTCTATCCCTTGTAGCTGCACTTTACTTTGGTATTTCCAATTGATTGCGGTTTCAGAAATAATTTGCTTCCCAATATGGTAATATGCTCACTAATCAGAATTGTATAATTGGGAAAACTCTTTTGTTTGGGATAATGTCAATCAGGTCATCTGGAGAGCCTAAAAGTATAAAAGGGGTCCTCCAGGGCTGACATTAGTGATATTGGGTGCATACTCTACTTGACAGTATTTATATTGGTGCTCCCTTTGACATCATTGTTACCATATATAGATTATTGAGCCATCAGGGGGATTTTAATGCCTCTGCCATCAAGATTATATATCACTTTAATCCATATATATGGGCTTTGAAATTTGTAAATCATCTTGAACTTTGGACTATCAGGAGGTACTTGATTGTTGTCCGGGTTTATATAGTATTAGTACCATTGGTATCAAAATAATAGTATTATTATTATATTGCTTTTCTTTCTCCTGAGCTTCACATTTATAGAGCTTAGGAAGATTAAAGTTTGAATTTAAATATTCAAAAATCAGAAAAGAAGTAAAAGATGCATAGCTTTAATCAGAAGTCCTGGAAAAACATCACAAGGGGTGGTAACTCCACCAACTAGTCGTTCCCCAAGGGCATCAAACGCTCTCACAAGGAGCTCCTGTTAAGACAAGCAAATAGATTAAATGACAAATGCAAGTCTCTAGTAAAGGGTACTTGCAAATGCTACACCAGCATATAACTTATAATAACATCCGCCATTCACTCCCCTCCTCCCCTGTTAAGCATGGGGTTAGTGTGAACTTTGGGGTTGTTCACCTGGAGATCTTTTGGCAATTACCAAAAAAGAAAAAGAGAATTGAAAATTAGTCTTTATTAAGCAATAATTTTGTCAAGAATTTAACATTGGCTTCACACAGCGGAGCAGGCAGGTGCTAAGGCAAAGTCATTATTGAGGTAACCGTCAAAGGTGTTCTCCATCACATCAAGGCTTCCATACTCTCTGGAATAAGGAAATGACCTCTTCATATTCTCTAAAGATCTTCTAAACGATCTTCCCCACAACTTTGGTGAAGCATAGTTGATCAGAGGCCTTGAGGAATATGGAAGAGTGAAGAAGTTCGAGCTTCAGCGTATTCACCTCATGTTAAAACTCTGCAGCAGGTAGGCAATTACAGTCATCGACCCCAAACCTAAAGTAGAAGCTAACTTCAATCTGATCCTTTGCATCACGCAATTCATTTTGCCAGAGAGACAAGCATCTGACCCATTTAAAGTTACTCAGAGAAGATGCCACCCATCTTACAGCACTGACAGGCGCTTGGTCATCATGCCCACGCATGCCCTGCCATAGGCAAGCAGCAGGAGGAGGAGGACTCAGAGGAAATGGACGAAACTGATAAAAACTTTGGAAAACTCCAGGTGGCGACAACCCCATGTAACTGGGGGTAACACGGTAAGTACCAGATCGTCAAGTTGGTTACCACTAAACTAGCAAAGTGGAGGAGAAAGCAAAGAGATGAGCAGAGGCCAGAGCAAGGGCTGAAGAAGCTAAAAAAGCGAATCAGATTCTAGAAACAACCAACAAAGTTGGAAATGCAAATCACACTGAGATCCTGAGGGAGATTCTCAAGGAGTCAATGGAGGGGACAGTGAACCAGCAGGTGCAGGCAGTGAAACAGAGGCATGCGCAGACCATGGGAGCTGGAAATGTATTGGTTCTGGTTTAGGACATATTTCACAACTCTGTATACTTATCTACGATCTAAAAAAATCTCATAATAAAGGTTACAAAAATTTTCAGGATGGTCCAGATACTGATAGAGAAAGCTTAGTTTCTGCCTGACTTATCTTGGTAGCTCAAAAGTCCTGACCAGAAATTCAAAGGTCAAATTGCTTGAATTGTAATAAAACTGGGTCAAATGGCCTGGAACTCTCCAATTAAGGCGGATTGGGTGTATTGGGTAATCCATTCACAATAGAGATGTTCAATGTCACAGAGATGAAGGCTGCCACATCTCAGGTTAGGAAAATTCAGCACCTGTGAAACTCTCTGGTCAACATCCTGGCAATCTAGGAGAGTCAAAGTCTGAAGGGGGAGGAACCTGAGTGGACCTGGATGCTCCTCCCAAACTTCTCAACTTGGTCCACCCTCTGTGGGTTCATTATCAAACCAGAAAGGAGCAACACCATCACATCATCAACTGATCACCTAGGGGGAGAGTAATGGCCATCACAATTACCTGGGGAGGAAATTTGTACACCCTGGTCAACACCTATGGCCCCAACATCCCTAGCAAACGCACCAACTTCTTTAAGGAGGTGGCCAATTTACCACTACCAGAAGACAGCTTTCTCTTAGCGGACATGAACTGTTGTCTCACCAGGGACACAGACAGATGGCCCCAAAATCAATCATCTCTGGGGACACCAGGAGCCCACATCTCTCATGGCTGCAATGTGAGCTATTGATGCACACTCAAAGGTCACCAACCCTCGAGCACATGACAAGGCCACACATCAGAGAGGGCGAGCTGCTCTCAATAATGTGCATAGACCTAATCTGCATCCCAGCAGCCCTTAAGAATATAGTAGGAAACTTTGAAACAGTTGCTGTCACCCACTCATACCATCAGCTGTTAAGGATTACCTTGAGGTCAGAGATGCAGACACACCTGAACCTGAAATGGGAAAAGATACACCCACAAACGGTGAGTAACGCTGACTTCGCCCACTGTCTAGCAGTATGAACCCTGTCCCGCAACGTGAGGGACCCCCTCAGCGAGGACCTGATCCAGACCTGGGGACGTCTGAAAGCTGAAATGGTCGCCGCCACAGAACGTACATCCTTCAGGAGGCACATGGACAAGCCATCAGCTCTTCAAAGGGCAATCAACCAACAAACATAACTTGATAAGAATGCCCCAAACGAGCCACAACACCAAATGGAAAAGGTAATGGCAACAATTGATCCTTGAGATCAAATTTTCAGCAAGAAAGCCCAGGAGTGTCTTGCCTTATAGGTGGGAGCAAAACTGGTGGCTGAGGGCAAAAAGTCATTCAGATTCTTCATCCGCCAGCTCACCACTCAAAAAGCATGGACCCAATGTGATGCTTTGGCCACACAAGATGGCACTGTAGCACGTTCTCCAGAGGCGCTGGCATAATTAACTCATGATTAGTACACTAAATTATACTTGAACAAGGGCACTTTACCTTAGGACATTGATTCATTCCTTGAGAGAACGGAGCCACCCCCAACCCTAGACATATTGGCCCCATGGCGCCAATAATGAAGGAGGAGCTCAATGCGGAAATTAAGAGACTTCCCCTAGTGAAAGAGCCTAGACCCAATGAGATCCCATACAAGTTGAACTCAGAATATTCAGACCTCCTGTTGGGATTTTTGCCCACATTCCCAGCCTGCTAGATTACCTGGTATCGCTAGGGGAAATTCCCTTAAGGCGAAGTGAATTGGAAATCAGTTGGCTCGAGTTTCAGAGGAACTACGTTTGGGGGATTTTGAGATATTCGCCTGGTCATATCCGTCAGGGATTGATCCAGATGAATACTTGAGATCTCATTGGGTAGAGTTGCTGACAAAATAGGGGTATCTGATAGTGATTAACTATCAGGTGTACCAATTGTGATTGGTTAAGTTTCATCACGGACTGATTGGGAATGAATAGTAAGTTGCAAGGTGAGAGATGCCACCTGCAACTAATGAATCAATCAGTTGGTGAGTGACCTGCCATAATGGGTAAAAAGCCCCATTACTTAAGCAGGCTGCTAGTCAAATATGGTTGGTTTTCTTGGATCAAGAGTAAAACGTTAGGAACACGTTTTTAGACTCTTTCCATTTGAGGTCTCGAGGATGTCCAATGATGGAATCCTAGCCAGGATGGGGAAGACCATCGCTGCTGGGATGAGGATGGGTGATTCAATGGCAATGGCTGCTGTTTCATCAAAAAGGTGTCAACCAAGGGTTGGAAATCTGAATTCCCCACTATATATTCCCTAGTATTTGCTATAATATAAAAAGCAATAGAAAAAACAAAAGCAAAAGCAAGAGTTTACAGAGTTTACAAGTATTTACATTATTGATTTGGTGTATAGTTAGACTATCAGCTTCTATTATGTTGTTCTATCTTAAGAATATTATTGCAGAAGGCAATAATTGGAAGACTCTTAGAGAGAAGAGAAGAACTGAGTTGAGATTTAGAGATGAAGGAACCACAATCAGGGATAGCTGCCAACTGTGTTGGGCTGAGAGAGACTGTCACTGAGGTATCTTAATGAAGATTGGGTGGACAAGAGTATAGGGAACGAATCCCTATGAGTACAACATACAGAGTATTTAATCATAAATACTGGCCGAGCATTGGGCCAAAAAATAGTTCAATCTCAACTACGGATAATAGTCTACATACTATCTTTAATTCATAATACATTCTACACAACGTGACAAAGTGCATGAGGAAATCGAACCTGTGCAGTAAAAAGGTTACTGGGTTGACGGCTGATAATCAACCTAGATTAAATTTTTTTCAAGTTGTGCTCACTACATGGGTAGTTGAGTAAAAAACTATTATAATTATAACAAAGAAGAGCTAAGCAAGCTGTGGACTGAGATTGCCACTGTAAACCAGAATGCCTTAAACTCAGCAGACCACTGGGAGTTTGCACCCTTGGAAGAACGAATCGCCAAGGTAGAGGAAGGAGTAGAGAATGTATCCAACTTTGGGAATGAGTTACTTGGCAAAGTAAACTCATTGAAGAAGAAAGAAGGGGACCTCGTTTGAGAGGTCCTATACCTGAAAATGGGGTGAGAAGCGGATTGCGTTTGTTTAAGAAAGTTTGGTGGAGATATCAAGAAATTAATCAAACAAGTAGAGGAACTTAAAGCTCACAGATGTGCTTGTGAGCCTGATATGTCAAGCTATGCCAAAGAAAGAAGTCGTCGCATGATACTTGGGAAGTCAAATACCCCAAGGAACATGCCGCCTTCTTTTAATGCCATTTTGGAGATGACGCCCAAATTCACTCCACAAGTTAGCTGAGTATCCAAACTGAGAGAATCAGCCAGAAATGATTCGGAGGAATTTAGGGCAACGCCAAAATTGCTAACATTCCATCAGGATAATGCCCCAGCGTTTTTCCAACTGTTCAACATGACCATGAATGGCTACAGAGATTGTCAAAAGGCGTTGACAGTCATGAATTGCCTGGACACTTAATGTCAAAACATAGTGTCACCTCACCTAGAGGGGGACAGCTGGTCGTATGCTGAGGCAAAGGCAGCTATCATGAAGGAGTTTGTCTGAAACGCATGTCAAAACACAAGCAAGAATATATGGGAATTCAATTACATAAAGATGAGTCTCTTGCTAGCTTCACGGATCAATTTTACCAGGATTCTCAAATCCTGGCTGGAGCGAAAGTATTGGATGACTTTGATGCTAGAATCGCTTTTCAAGCAGCCCTATCACAATTTGCATCATATGATGTTTTCTGTGTTCACAATGGAGATAACTACCTCGCAAATGGTAAACAACTTAAAGATTTTGAGAGCAACATTTGATGCCCCAAATAGAAGCTTCAAGTCCTATCCAGTATGAAATCCGAATCCCATGAAAGGAAACAAAGGAGCAAAGGAGGCTACCAATCAAACCGTGATGGGAAATAAGCTCAAAGAATATAGACGGTTAAGCAAGAAGGAGAAGGTCTGCAATTAGTGTGGTGGGAAAGGGCATTTCGCCATACACTGTAAAAAGCCAAAGGATCAGATTAACGTGGTCCAGGTCAAGGAGATAGCAGCCACCAAGGATTCAGTAAAAGGGCCCACGGCCTAGATGAGAAAAAGTCTAAAGCTGTGGAGAAACCTGTTCCTCCCAATATCATAAATATATAAATTGTTATTAGCAATCTGTTTGTAGACGACGAGCAGGATCAGCTATATCAAGTGGTCAAAATGGATGTGAATGCCGTGACCAGAGCCAGGGCAAAAAGAATTGACCCGATATAATCCAGAAAATTGCCTGGCTGTATGCCTGACAACTGGCAGATAAATTTGATTCACTGAGAATCCTGTAGAGTTATCAGACTTCTGTTTAGATGAGTTGCACTGGTATCTGATAGATTCGCCGATTTTTGATATATTAAATAACAATCTGTAGTTTATCATTCAAACTGATGCTTCATTTGATGGAGATTGGCGCCATACTGAGCCAAGTAGATGAACTTGAGGATGAACATCTGGTGGCATATGTGAGCTGGACACTCTCAGCTTCTGAGAGGAACTACACCATGACTGAGCGGGAATGCCTTGCGGTCATTTATGCATGCAAGCAGTTTGGGTGTAAAGCCATAGAACGCACTTTAAGGTGGTGACGGACCACACTTTGCTGCGTTAGCTACACAATCTAAGAGAATTGGAAGGAAAACTGGCCCGATGGGCACTTAAGCTTCAGGATTACGATTATGAGATAGTCCACCAAGCGTGGGATTCTCATCAGAATGCATATGGCTTATCCTAGTTGCCAACGGTCCAGTTGGTATACCCGTAGGTGGATGAGCTATTCCAGAAAATGGTCAAAGGAAGAATTTGGGATGAGCCCTTAAAAATCCATGGTGTGCTTTGGAAAGCGATGGAAAACACTGAGACTATGGATGGACAAGTATTCAAGATGATCAACAGGAATTGGCTATTATTCCTGAAACCATTGGAAAGCGCAGCGATAGTACAAGCAGCTCACAAGGTTGTTGGGCATGGAGGCCTGAGGAAAACAACCAACCATATTTGCCAGTATTATTACTGTGAATCGATCAACTACGATGTCATGAATTATCTGTCTTGTTGCATGGAGTGCCAGCTGCACAAACCACACAAGAATACAACTGGATAATGACTGGTCTGCACTGTATTTGCCTGGCACATGGTGTCCATCTATTTGATGGGACCTCTGATAATGAGCACAGGGGGAGTCAAGTACATCATAGTTGCCATCGACCTTCTGACAAGATGGTTTAAGACAAAGTCCCTAACCAGAGTAGACGCTAACAGCACCACAAAGTTCATCTGGATTAAGTAGTATATAGACATGGATGCCCACAGGTCCTGCTGAGCGACAAAGGGACCAACTTCACGTCTCATGTGATTTTGAGGTTAAATGAAATAATGGGGATCTGAGGAGTCATGTCAGTACCATACTAGCCAGAGACAAACGGACTGGTAGAATGGGTCAATGGAACGCTTGCCATGACGTTGAGGAAGCTAGTCACCAGGAGAACTTCTGTATGGGGAATGTACCTGAGTTTGGTGACGTTCGCCTACAACATTAGTCATCATATGGCGATGGGAAAGATGCCGTTTGAATTATTACATGGAAGAAAGGCCGCGTTGCCGCCAATTTTATATTTGTTAGTGGAACCTACTTTGGGGATGAGTACCAAGCAATACCTGAACAGAATGACGAGTATCCTGATCGATATGCAATTGCAAGAATTTAATACAACCTTGAAGAAAAGGACAAGAGCAAAATTGACAGATAACAAGTACTGACCAGCATTAGAAGAATATAAAATAGGGGAAAGAGTTGCCTATTGCAATACGCATAGTTTCAGATGAAGAAACAAATTAGATGTGTTGTGGTTGGGTCCATTTGAATTAATCACCAAGATGGCAACCAATGCTTACTCATCAAGAATCTCTTAGATGGAAGAATTGTAAATTGAGTCCATGCTAAGTATCTAAAGCATTGGATCAATGAAAAAATAAAAGAGTTCCTGAAGGACTGATGAACCATTAAGTTGGTCATATCCTAATGATTAGGTCAAGTCTGAAAAAAGGACCTCTGAACCAATCTAAATGGTTAAGTCCGAAAAAAGGACTATTGAACCATGGAAAACTGGCAAGTTTAAGTACTCAGGACCCAGTTTGAGGGAAAATATGGACCTCTGAACTGAAACAAGGTCAAGTCCCATAGTAAAAAAGAAGAATAAAAAAATTGATAAAAATATATTGGGAAAAAAGATAATAAACTGCACAGAGAAAACAACTGAATTTTTATAATTTTAATTTTTATTAACTTGTCCTCGATATGGAGATGATTCCACCTATGTCACCTCTTGGGGGAGAGAGGATGAATCGCGGTAGGAATGAACAGCCCATTGAAATTGATATGCAATTGGATGCTAGTGAGGGCGAGACCTACATGAAACCACATTCATTGAGCGGATGCTGAGCCCTGAGAAAAAGTGACTAGGTGAAGGGAAATTGAGATGTCAGAGGAAGCCAATTGTGAAACCCTGGAGTGGGGAGGTAAACAGTATAAAAAGAGGCAATTGGCGAATAACCCTGAGTAATCCTGATATGGCACTGAAGCCAGAAGATTCGTCCTGAGTGCATGCTGATGGGCTTTATTAAGGACATCGGACATGTGGGCCAGCAATAAAGAAGGGATGCTCATTGGGGTTGCCGAATCATGCCCCCTATCAATGCCATCAGCAGAAAATATTAATGTGAAGCTCCTGAGAAGAGATAGTCATGCAGAGAGTGAATTGCATCCTGCAACTGGCGACTACGGGCTTCTAAGAAGCTAAAGCTGAACAAATGGTGGAACTCAGGTGAGGCTGAAAGCTTCATGTACCAACTTCAAAGAACTTGGCCAGCAAAGCAAAGAGCATAAGCAGCAGTATCTCGATCCAGATGGTTATCAAAATCAGAGGGATTCAGCACTAAAGTCAAAGCCTTGGTGACTTGGGCCTGTAGTTCAGCGTAGGGGAGCTCAAAGTGAATGCTGTTACTGATTGGGAGCTCAGATACCAGAAGTGTGGGTTTGTAAAATTGACTGAGTTGGAAGAGGAACTCAGCTAGCAGGTCTGATCTGACCAGAAATGAACGATCCAGAGCAACCGCCATAATCTCTGGAGCATCTATGATGATGTTTGGAGCATCAGCGAAAGGAGCTGAATCCAGGAGAGTTTTGAAGTCCAACTCTGGAATCGACTGCAGAGGAATAGTTGGCCAAGAGTTGTTTGAAATGATAGCCCACCTGGTTTCAGAGGGATTAGTTACTATTCTTGGTAACTCAACAGAAGTACTGTCCAGTTGTGCCAGACTAGGCGTATGAGTCCTGGAAGGACCATAAAAGAGGTTCCATCGAGCATCCTGACTCATCTGCTGGAAGAGACGGAGGTCTGGATCATAAAGACTATTGAGGATCTGCTGATAGTGAGACTCAGAATTTGACATATGTTTTGGATGATAGAGGGGATGTCGGACTTATATAGAAGTTGACATTATGCACTATATAATCCATCAAGCTCCAATTTCGTAGAAATTAATCTCAAAGTTAATGAAATAAGCTCTCCAAGGGAAGAATTAAGAACGACTTATGTTAAGAGGTTATGAGCGAAATAATAAGGGCGAATAAGAAATATTTGTTCTTAATTAAGCTGCAAAACAAACATTGACAGCAAGAGTCTCCTTTCTAGGATGAGGAGAAAATCAGGAAATCAAGGACGCTGGACCAAGAATCTTGAATATGACAGTGGATCATATACCCTGATGGGGGAAAACCTGATTCTGGGACTAATATTGTCATGAGTAAATTGATCAGCCCATCACAACCAAAGGTCATGGGGACCACGCTCTAAAAAGGCAGTAGTGAGGAGGAAGAGGAAGAGCGCCATATACCAAAGGTTGTCCTGAGCAGCGTTGAGTATTGATGAGTGCACTCCGCTTGAACCAATGAAGTATTCAACCAGGTGTCTGAAGTGGTGTTCTCATGCCCCAGTCCTTTTCTCGCTGGAAATCTAGGCAAGAGGGGGATGTGTTGGGATTTTTGCCCATATTCCCAGCCTGCTAGATTACCTGTATCGCTAGGGTAAAATTCCCTAAGGCGAAGTGAATTGGAAATCAGTTAGCCCGAGCTTCAGAGGAACTACATTTGGGGAATTTTGAGATATTCGCCTAGTCATATCCATCAGGGATTGATCCAGATGAATGTTTGTGATCTCATCAGGCGGAGTTGCTAACAAAATAGGGTCATCTGATAGTGATTAACTATCAGGTGTACCAATTGTGATTGGTCAAGTTTCATCACTGAATGATTGGGAATGAATAGTAAGTTGCGAGGCGAGTGATGCCACCTGCAACTAGCGAATCAATCAGTTGGTGAGTGACCTGCCATAATGGGTAATAAGTTCCATTACCTAAGCAAGTCGCTAGCCAATTATGGTTGGTTTTCTTGGATTGTGAGGAAAATGTTAGGGACACATTTTCCAACTATTTCTGTTTGAGGTCTTGAGGATGTCCAATGACAGAATCCTATCCAGGATGAGGAAGACCATCGCTGCTGGGATGAGGATGGGTGATTCAATGTCAATGGCTGCTGTTTCATCAAAGAGGTGTCAACTGAGGGTTAGACAGCCGAAATCCCTACTATACAAATTTCTAGGATTTACTATAATAAAAAAGGTAGCTTTACAGAGTTAGAGTTTATCTTTAGTTACATTATCAATTTGGTGTATAGTTAGAATATCAGATTCTATTGTGTTGTTCTATCTCAAGGATATTATTGCAGAAGGCAATAATTGGAAGACTCTCAGAGAAATAGTAAAGATTCAAGCAGGGATCTAGAGACAAAGGAACCACAATCATGGATAGCTGCTGACTATGTGTTGGGCTGAGAGAGACTGTCACCGGGGTATTTTAATGAAGATTGGGTGGACAAGAGTATAGAGAATGGATCCCTATGACTACGACTTCAAGAGTATATAATCAGAAATACTGGCCAAGCGTTGGGCCGGAAAATAGTTCAATCTCAACTATGGATTATAGTCTCCATAATATTATCAATTCATAATACATTCTACACAACGCGATGAAGTGCATGAGGAAATCGAACCTAGCAGTATAAAAGTTACTGGGTTGACAGCTAATAAATCAACCTAAAGTAAATTTTTACACCTTCTTAGCAACATCCTCCTTGCCACATTCAACAGATACCTGGATGAGAACAAGCTGATGCCTGGAGGGGATAAAGCCCTGCTCGTTCTCCTCCACAAAAAAAGGCAATGCACATTCACTCAACAACTGGCGTCCAATCTCGCTGATCAATTATGACTCCAAACTGCTTTTGAAAATCATGGTATGTCATCTGGGTTCAATCAGGTTGATTGTGATCTCAAAAAATCATCAGGAAGTTTCCCTTGGCAGGAGCATCTGGGAAAACATCCGCATGGTCAACAACGTCACCTAGTCAAACTCTAGTGAGGCATTAGTATTTTTAGACCAACAAAAATCTTATTACGGATTAGACTGGTTGTACATGCACTACTGCACGGAAAGTGTGCACCTGCTGCTTAAATTCATCAACTGGGCAATGAAGCAAACAACAACCACCAGCATGTCAATTTTAGGCCCTGGATTCCAGTTGGCCAAAATCTCACCATGATGTGGTGTGAGGCAAGGGGACCTTTTTAGTTCCCTGTTGTGCAACCTTGCTTTTAACCAATGTTGCAGGCGGTGGAGGCAAAGCTCAAAGATTTTGATGTGCATTGCAGCTGCCGCTGAAAGCTCTGGAATATGCAGATGATGCATTCATTGGGATTGAACGCTCAGAAGACTCAAAGAAACTTGTGTCAATTATCCACCAATATGAAACAGCTAGTAACGCAATAGTCAACAAAATAAAAAACGGAAATCTTACCAGTTGGTGGCACAAAGATTACCCAACCAACTCGAGGAAGCAAAACTAGAACTAAAGATTGCCAAAAGACCCTGGCCATAGCCACCCTGCTTCCTGACACCCCCACTCTTCCAAAAATGGTATCTGGGGTGGGTGACAACTGGTCTTTAATACTTGGTGCCATGGCCATCCAAGAAAGACTGACATCATGGTGAATCATAAGAAAAAAAATTTATTGATTGCAATTCACAAAAGAATGCATTTAAAAAATTTCAAATCTGGATTTTTCTAAGTTGTAACAAATCAGGAGACAGTCGTTGATGTATATAATGACATCATCATCACATCAACTGACACAAATCTAAATGCAAATTAGTCTTGAGCTACCATCTAGTACTAAAAAAATTAGTCTTGAACTTGATCAGATTACTGAACCAGTTTCAACTGAGCTTCCATGTTCAACTGTTCACAACCAATCAGCTCCAGTCACTGCTCCAATTTCAGTGGCTGGCCCAGCGTTGGCCAAGCTAAATCCATTTGAGACTCTCAAATGGATTGATGAGGATGAACGGCCATATCATGTGAAGCCAGATTTTGCTCTGGATGAGTTCTTTGTTGCTCCTCCCAATCCGCGTCCCCGCCATTTTTGCCCTTAAATCAGTTTTCCAGTTTATAAAAATATTTATAAGATGAAAGTTGAGGCTGCATCTGCCCCTGCTAACACCCTACTTCAACAGCATCTTCATGAAGCGATGGAGCCCCTTGTTGAGGGTATTCCCATCCCCATTTTCCCCATGATTTTTGAGAAAGATTCGAAGTATGAAATTGAGGAGCTTACTTTTGGTGTGAGCCACACTTGCATTGATGCAGCAAAAACTTCTCTTTTTGACCCCAATTATCCTGAAACCCGCCAGCACATCAAGTCATTCACTTGTTTGCCTGCTCTCATCACTTTTGCTGAGCATCAACTTGCTCAATATATTGAGGTAATGGACACTGCCAGCCTCATTAATTAAGAAACCCCACATTTATACCTCCTTATGCCCCATGTTACTGATGCTCCTACCACGATGTTGTCCACCATGGACTGCCAGCTAAAGCGGGCGCCAGACAAAAGTTTCTCCAAAGCTTCCTCACCTTCTGATATGTCTTCCTAGGCTGTTAGCTGAGGTGCCAAATTAGGAATTTTTACTCTAGTAATCCTTTGTTTGGCCCATTTGCAAATAAAGATGCATGGTGGCTTTCCCTTTTGGGTTGGGCACCACTAGTGCTAAAAAAATTAGTATTGATAATCAGGTAAGTATTGAAACTAATTGCAGGCTTTTAATTAATACCTGAAAATGACAGAACCAGCAACAAATCAGCCAGCCAACCTGACAAAACCAGTTTAAAAAATTTAATATGAAATATCAAAGTCTCAAAAACCAATTTAAATACTTTTAATAACATAAATCCTAATTTTGACAGCCAACACCTTAATTGCAGATTTCATAGTTTTTCTGAGTATGATGTAACTGGAAATGAATCAATTATCTGCAAAATTTAAAAAAATTTATAAATTAAATCCAAAGCTTAAATTAATCAAGTTGAACTAAAACATCAATTTAAATAGTAAATCAAGTTCAATTAAAAGAAAATTTATTTGGCGAAATGCATACAATTTTCCAGCACCTAAGGACCAACCTTTCCATCCACAAAATTCCACAAGATCTAAGAAATTGGGCATAATTATGGCCTCATTTGGGGTGGCGCCTTTGGGCGGATCAGCAAACATCTGGGCATCACCCTAAACCCCATCTGTAATGAACGGTATTAAGCCATTCATTGCATTTAAAAATTGGGTTCAGATTTTCTGAATCCAAATCAATTTGTTTAAAAAGATTTTTGGTGCTTGTCAGGTTCAGGAGCTGGGTTGTGCCTCGCCTGAATTATTGATTAGGCTCTTGCAAGGCTAATCAATGGTTTGGGTGAGGCCCTGAAAAGGCGACCTTTAAGGTTGAGCCCGCGCAATTCCAAACTTAGTTCAGAATTCTCTCTCTCTTTCTCTCTGGTGGCCTCGGGGCCACCCTTACCTTATCTTACCTGATGATCCACGCACAAAAAGTTTTCTGTCACGTCAACAAAAACTTGGGTTTTTGGGGTTTGATCTCCCTCAAATAGCCTGTCTTTTCCTTGGTTTGTTTGCGGCATCAGCTTATTGGGATCCTGTTCATCAGCAACTTTTTATTTGATAATAAGTAAAATAAGGTTAATTCTGGGGTTTACAACCTCGCTTACCTATTTTGTCTTTTTCTCACTTCACATTTCCCTAATTCTGAGGTTTACTACCTCAAGAGTCCAGCTCATGCTGGATGTTCAGCGTGAATTGTGTCAAACCTAAGGTAAGATGGCGATCAGAAACTGGGACATTTCTGACTATTACATTAACTTGAACTGCAAGTGCTACCAGCACGCCACCAGATCCCCAGTTCAGCTGACCTCAGTGGTCACTTCAGGTCCCAGATGTCGAGTAATCAGCACCAGAGGGAGCCAGTGACTGATGGCCAACCCTGGACTTGAAGTGATTGACAGCACAAAGTTCTGGTGGGGCCTTTCTCCCACCAGGGATTTAGTTGGCACTGAGGGGACCTGGCCCAGCAGGGCTCCCTCACCTATAGACAGTCCATTTGGTATGGGGGCAGCCATCCAGCTGCACTGGACCACGCGCCCCTTCCACGCTTCAGTTGGAGAGAGCGCCTTGCTGGTTGTGATATGAAGATCATCACCAACTGGGGCATGGGAGGAGAGTTGCACCACAGCCAAGCGCTGGGCGTGCTTCCTCATGCTAGGCAGGCTGATTCCAGCAGCCCACTCCTGATTTGCTCTCGCCATTTATCTTTTTCCCCATGAGGGGCCCAGAATTTCTCCAGGCTAATTTTCCTGGGGCTCAAGGTAACTCACCCCATAAGCCCTCATGGTGGCGGCCTCCCATTGCAGGGCCCCTCTTCGGGGAGGGGCCCTTCTTTAGCGGGGGTGATATAATGAATGGTATTAAGCCATTAGTTGCATTTTGATTTGGGTTCAGATATTCTGAATCTGAATCGATTTGTTTAAAAAGATTTTTGGTGTTTGTCAGGTTTGGGCAAGGCCCCAGAAGAGCGACCTTTAAGGTTGAGCCCACACAATTCTGAACTTTGTTCAGAATTCTCTCTCTTTCTCTCTGGTGGCCTTGGGGCCGCCATTACCTTATCTTACCTGATGATCCACGCACAACAAGTTTTTGTCACATCAACATAAAACTTGGGTTTTGAAGTTTGATCTCTCTCAAATATCCTGTCTTTTCCTTGGTGTGTTCACGGCATCAGATTATTGGGATCTTGTTCATCAGCAACTTTTTATTTAATAATAAATAATATAAGGTTAATTCTGGGGTTTGCAACCTCACTTACCTATTTCATCTTTTTCTTGCTTTAAATTTCCCTAATTCCAAGGTTTACTACCTTGAGAGTCCAGCTCACGCTGGACGTTCAGCATGAATTGCGTCAAACCTAAGGTAAGATGGCGATCAGAAACTGGGACGTTTCTGACCATTAAACCAACAGGATGGACCTGCCCAGGATTGGGGATGGGCTCATTTGGAATCTTTCATATGCATTGCCTCTATCAGAGGGAGGCAAATGGGACTCATGGGTGAGTCACTTTTGCAAATTCCCTCCTGCTCCCAATTCTCTGGTTCCCACTGCAATTGTCCCCTTCTCCTCATAGTTTCACGACCGCATTAGGGCCTTACTGCAGTCATTATTGTGTGATGGCAGAAGATCCCTGATACAAATAGGACTACTCCATGGACCAAGAACAGAAAGAGGCCTAAGCCTCACTGAACACATCACCCAATCAGACAGAATATCTGGTAAGTGGATAGTTATAGTGACAAGCTTAACCCTTGAACCAAACTACTGGTCGCATGCTGCACAAATCAACCTGGCCGGAGCCTCAGACTCACCAACCCAAAGTACAAAAACCATCTTTCCTACCTGATGGCCAACCTGAATGCCCACAGTCCACACCAGTCCTCAAGCCTCTCCTGCACAGTACTGAGGATCATCTGTTAAGATGAGTGGCTGTTCCCTCTCATCATCATGAGGGGCCAACACGGCTGAGAATTCATGACTCACACCTATGCTCAGGAACTCAGGGGCGCACAAGTCTCAGTATTGACTACCCCCACTAAGAACCTGAAGCATAGCCTTTATTGATCTCCTAATACAAAATGAACGGAAAAAAATCTCTTTCTGCTAAGCATCACTTTTCGAAAATCAATTCAGCCTGAAATTTAGCTCCACTAAAGAGATTTACGAAAACTATTAGCAAATATGGCGAGAAACCCCGCAAAAGAACCCGCAGGCTATGCCAAACGAGCCAGCACCACCCCAAACGAAGCAACCCTCGGTTACCCACCTCAGGGTCAACCAGAATCACCCGCTCTCAAGCAGCAGCCATGAAAGCAGGCACCACCCCCAACCTGGAGCTACTCCAACTAGCGTCAGTTCACCTGATCGCACTTCTGCAACCTGCACGCCTAACAGCTCTGTGTGCGCTGCCTCCCACCAACCCGCTGGGCCCCCTCCAACCAAGGAGGCCATCACCCACGCTGTTTTAATGGCGTCTGCTCAGTTGTATGCAACTCAGCCCATCCAGACATTCACCTCCCCCATTTTGTCAGCTAATTCAGCTCCATCTATTATTGCTGACGCCGTGTTTCTGGCTCCCTCCATGAGGGGCGATACCCAGCTACCTGGCCCCCAAATCCTCAGATGTAAGGTTGGATTAGCCGCACATTCTGGTTCACTAAGCACCAAATTGGGACAATCTACTCTTCCCAATGAGGATTCATATGGTTCAGATTTTGGAACTTCACACCAGTTCCAATCTCACCCGTCCCATTTAAACCCCATAATCGGCACTTCTCAAGTCGGCACTTTATCTCAATATGCTGAAAACGACCAATTCACCAATCAGCCAATGAGTTTTGCCCACGAAATCACAGCAAATACTTGGGCTGAATTTACCCAAATAGATTGGGATGGTGATGAAACATCGCCCTCCTCCCAATTGGCTGAAGTTAATTCCAATCTGGATGGGACTCCCCAATTTAGCGAGGCCCAACAATCACCTGGCCCCCAAACCCTTGGATGCAAGGTTGGATTAGCCGCACATTCTGGTTCACTAAGCACCAAATTGGGACAATCTACTCTTCCCAATGAGGATTTAAATGGTTCAGATTTTGGAACTTCACACCAGTTCCAATCTCACCCGTCCCATTTAAACCCCATAATCGGCACTTCTCAAGTCGGCACTTTATCTCCATATGCTGAAAACGACCAATTCACCAATCAGCCAGTGAGTTTTGCCCACGAAATCACAGCAAATACTCGGGCTGAATTTACCCAAATAGATTGGGATGGTGATGAAACATCTCCCTCCTCCCAACTGGCTGGAGTTAATTCCAATCTGGATGGGCCTCCCCAATTTAGCGAGGCCCAACAAACCTCCCCTCAATTTAATATGACGCCAGCAACTGCTGTAACATTCCAGAAACAAGGGAACTCCGCAAACTTGTCCAAACCACCAGCTCACACTCAACCTGCAATTGCAGCCCAAAGCAAACACAAACGTACCAAAGGAGCCACTGGGGCGTGGCAAAAACCTCTGGCACCAACGCTACCCAAAGCTGATCCCCGTGAAGTGGCGTTTATTGCTGATGTTAAGAAGAAATGGGCCGAAACTAGAGCGCAAAAAGCTCTACCTCGCTCAACCCTCTCCCACGCAATTCGCCTTTATTATGGGCATAACCCTGTTGAATTCTATACAGAGGATTACTTCTCATACTTTGCAGCGATTGCGGAGACATTCCCTATTAACACCACCATCCATGAATCAGTGGAGGGCCACTACATCGATGTGGGCTTCACTGAAGCTGCCCTTGCTGACCATGCTGCCACCCTCCAGGTCATTATTCCACGCGGATCTCTTTTTTTTAGTACTAGATGGTCCCAACCCAAGGGGAAAAATTTATAAAGTTCCACGCGGATCTCTTCGCATCTCCCGCACACGCTCTCACCTGGAGAAAATTTCATGGGTTACTTTTTCCAACCTACCAACGACTGTTGATCCTGAGTCTCTTAAACTGGCACTCCATCGTGGTTTAATGGAGTTTGGGTCTGTTCTTTCAGTGGACTTTAGCGTCCCCTCTTACTATGCTCCCACTCAAAGAGCTCGCACTGCTAGGGCGTCGTTCATCCCCTCCCCCACTGTATCCCGCAACATTGAGGTTATTCCTTGTGTGGCGGTAGTTGGGCATGCCCTGAGATCTTTTTTGTCGACCCTGATCAGGCGCTCCCCCGGTGTTCATGGTGTAACGCCCTTGGACACTTGTATAGTGGCTGCACAGCTCGAAAACAAGCCCTCTTAGCCACCACCCAGGGGCCTAAACCAGGCCAAAAACGATCCCACGTGGCTGCAGCAGCAAATCCACAACCCACACAATGGGTTCCCGTTCAAGACCTGTCCCCTGAGGACTTACGCCTAGCAGTTGAAACAGCTAACCCCACTATTGGTATGGGATACCTTCGCGCTCATGCCCCCCTTCCAATGGGCACCCCCTCCAATCTCCCAGAGTCAACTCCCTCTCTCACCAAGCGCAAGGCATCTCCCACAGGGTACCCCTCGTCAGCCACCCCCACTCAGGGCTCCTCGGCACCCCCACCAACCTCCACCAGCGATTTATCGCATCAACCCTCAGCTCCCAATGGAGCTATGCCCACCAGCATGGACTGGCAACTCGCGGCCTGCGGTAGAAGTGCCACCTCAAAGAGTCCTACCCCAACCCCACAGTCCATTTCGCGCGGATCCTTTGCAGTGTTGGAGGAAGTGAATATGGACTCAGACTCATCAAATGGGGACACCGCGGAGGTCACCATTGAGCACCCTCAGGTCCTTCCCCTGCAACGGAGCGGGGGCAGCATCCTAGGCTGGCTTACTGGGTCCTCCGTCCCCCCACCCTCTCCTTCCCCTCAGAACCCTCGACGCTCCTCACGGATTGCAGCTAATAGTCAAGCTAAAGGACTCAAAACTAGCCGCCTCACAGCAGCAGGTTTAAGCGCTGGCAACCCCCCAGGACACGGAGGGGAACAGCTATGAGTCCCCATGGCAGCACCCTGGCCCTGCAATCCATCAACGCAAATGGGTTGCGGGACTTTAAGCGGAGAGCCCGCCTCCTCCGAAACTTCAGGTCAGCACAAATTGACATCGCTGCTGTCCAGGAGCCCCATATCCTCCCCCACGAACAATCTGCATGGAATGAACAGTTTGGAGGCAACTCCTTCTGGACAAACCATGCCGCCCTTATTGTTTTGAATCCCCGGGTTAAAACCCATTCTTTTTCACAATATCTAGGTGGCCGCCTCATACTGGCCAAACTCACCACTCCTGACTTCTCCTTCTTCGCTGCAAGCATCTACCTGCCTAATGCAGGTCAGAGAGTTAAATCGGCTCTTGGAAGAGCTCCTCCAACTCAATCTCCCACGGAATACAGTCCTCTTAGGAGATTTCAACACAACCATAAGTCGCGTCCGTGACTCTTACCCCCCTGCAGCAAAGGAACGCCCCGGATCAAGTCGCCTCCAGGATTTCCTTCGCCTGAGTGGCTTTATAGATGCGCTTCCACCCTCCGCGTCTGGCCTAAGTTGCATGACTAGGATCCAGTATGATGGAAGAGCTTTCCAGTCAGCGTCATGCATATATATGGCACTGATTGGCCCCCTGCTAATTGGCCACATCTCCTCTCCCATCTCTCGTGACAACCATCTGAGTGATCACAGGTCACTCACCGTTGTCCTCACCACCACACTTAGACCGTCGCGTAGGTTCTGGCCTAGGGTTGCCCCAGCTCTTCTCAACAACCCCTTCACTAAGGAGAAGCTGTCTATGACCATCCGATAGACTCTTACCTCCCCCACCCCACCTTCTTGACCACAAGGCTAGATGGGCGGTGACCAAGGAGGGCATCACCCGCGTTGCTTACAACTGTGCCAAAGCCCAGATGACTGCAGCTCGCGTCAGAGTCAAAAGGGCGGAAGCCAGAATCAGACATCTGGAGCGAAACTGCCAGCCTTCGCCCTCTCCCAGATGGTTGGAAGACTGGGAAGCGGCGCAGGAAGCACTCCGCTTGGAGCTCACACTGCAGGAAGAACGGGCAGCAAACTTTACAACATCTCGTTACTATGCTCAATGGGAACGCCCCACCCGCTTCTTCTTTCAGAAACAGAAAGCCCGGTCAACAATGCAGGATATTACTGCACTGAAGATTGGCACTACAACCACTTCAGATAAGGAGGAAATCACGCAGGAACTACACCGCTTCTACTCCAGCCTCTTCCATGCCACTCAGGTGGACCCATCGGACATCCAAGACTTCCTGTAGCGGGCTCCAGAGCCGCCCATTGACCCACGGGCTGATGAGGCTCTACTGGCGCCTATTTCCATCCAGGAGATGATGGAAACCCTTCTGAAATCCCCACGGCTTAAAGCCCACAGGCCCAGATGGAATACCCTTCGAGGTGTACCTTCTGGAACCTGCAGTGATATCCAGAACCCTCCGCGACCTCTTCGCTGCACTCTTGGTGAATGGCGAGGTCCTCCCCGACTCCAGAGGCTCAATCACGACCCTCATTCACAAGAAGTCAGACCGTGAGAACCTGGCGAACTGGCGCCCCATAGCGTTGATCAACACAGACCACAAGCTCTTCACGAAGCTTCTGGCCAACCGCATCACCAAATGGGTGTCACCTCGCCTCTCCCCATCCCAGTACGGTTTTATTCCGGGGAGGTCGTTATGGGACAACTATAATGACCTTCACGTGACTTTGACTGCTAACTCTCGTAAGGTGAATGGCTTTGTGGCTCTCCTGGATATTGAGAAAGCATATGATTGGGTAGCCTGGAAGTATATTGATGCTTCCCTGGCCCGCTTCCATCTCCCACCCGCAGCTAGACGCTGGATATCAACGCTCTATGACCAGCTCCACACCAGAGTCCTGGCGCCAATGGGTTTTACAGTGGCAGTACCAGTTGGACAAGGTCTCCGGCAAGGGGACCCCCTGAGCCCTATCCTTTTTAACATCACCCTTGACCCCTCTTGGCCTCCTTACAGGACAAGCTAACAGGGAATATGGTCCCAGGTAAAGCCCCCACACGCACCATGGCATTTGCAGATGACACTGCCATTGCATTTGGCTGCCCTGGGGATGTTGCCCTCGCTGCTGTGACCAATGAGAGGTACACCAAGGCGTCCAACGCCATGGTCAACACCTCCAAGACAACAGTTGTACAGGTCGGCTCCCCCACCTTCCCCCACCATTTGGTATTGAACCTGAGCGCGGTACCTTCCGTCACCTGGGCGTTCTCACCAACCAACAAGGAGTTGCGCTAAAAGACAATGAGGACTTGCTCCTTGCAGCAGTTAACTCCAGGATTGCCAGCTGGAACCGGCGGCACATCACCCCCCAGGGTTGAGCTCTGATGGCCAATGTGTTCCTTCTCTCCAAAGTCTGGTTCCTAACGCACGTCTGCCCATTCACAGATGCCTTTTATACGCGGCTCAATGTACTCCTCCGCTGTTGGATCTGGGGCTCAAACCATCCACCAATGGCCCTCTCAACCATTGCCCGACCCTGCAATGAAGGGGGCCTAGGACTTCTGGACACGCGATCCCACGCCACCACAATCTTCCTGAAGTTCCTATGGCCGATTGTCTGCTGGGACGCGACCCCCATGCCCCAATGGGCGCCCGCCCTCCGCCAGTCAGTGTCAGCAGCTCTGGGTCTTCCTAGAGCATCTCTGACCTCATTAGGGAGTGTCTCACAAACCACCCAGGCCATCGCCTAAAACCATCCTCATCCCCCTACTGGAACCAGGCTCTCCTTGCCCTGAAAACGAGTAGGCGCGCGGATCCACCATGCCTTCCCATACAGAAGGGAAGGCCCTGGCCTCAGCCCACGTCGCCATGCAATTGTGCACAATGGACAAGTTGTCACAACTCGCCTCAACCCCCAAGATCGTCCTCCCATCCGCCCAAAACTCCTTGAGCTCCTCCTCCCTCCGTGAGATTTGACCTTAAGGAATTGTGGAAGGACGTCTATCACCCCATCCTGTCAGCAAAGGTGTCCAACACCTTATGGAGGGTGCTCCACTGTTCATACAGGACAGGGACTGGACTGGCCCTACCTTCCAGCACCGAAGCTGCCCCCGCTGTGTGGAGCCTATTGACTCCCACCTCCATCGTTTTTTCACCTGTCCAGGTGTTGCCGCATTTTGGCCAAAGGCCCGCGCGCTCCTCTATGCTCAGCCCTGGTCTGGACACCCTGTGCAAGACCTCATGTTTGAGCAGACATTGCCTGGTTGCCACCGACCCCTCCGTGTCCTCGCCTATGCCACAGCCATCTGGACCATCCATAACTCCTTCCTTCGTGCTGCCTTTGACCAGCAGGTGTGGACCCTTCCACACATGATCACCCACTTTCAGGTACATTTTGAGATGGCTTTGAAGGTCTGCACTATGTCGCCAACCCTCCCCCGCTCAGTTGTCACTGCAGCACAGCTCTGGCGCGCAAACCCCCTCCCTTTCTCGATGTAGCCCTCCCTCCCCTTCCCTCGCCTCAGGCTCTTAGGAGCCAGGCGTAATTCAATAAACATCGATGAATCCCCCCTTGGGTTGGGACCATCTAGTACTAAAAAAAATACAAAATGAACGGCCATATTACAAAACAACTCGGAAAAAAGTTTGGAAATTTGTGACACAAAACATTTCTCCACCCAGAAATCAGGGTGCATATATAGTAATGCTTACACAGGGCCTACCAAACAGCTGAGCAGTCTAACTCAACCCAAGAACCCTGTAAAGTGTGCGGCAAAAAAAGTCACCCTGTTTCACAGGTTGAAAGATTGACCAGTAGTCTGACTTGTCTGAAAACTAGCATGGCCAATGATGGTACCCAACTGAATGCCCACTGAACTCTGCCCAATTGAAAATTTTATGGCACTTAATATTGATTCACCCATCCCAGAATTGCTCTGAGCGGCCATTTTTTCATTATCCCTATGGATAATTCACACTATCTACCTCAAGGCAATTCAAAATTTGGCTCCAAATCCCATCAAAATTAGTAATCTCTAAAAAATACAATTAGATCATTAAACATTTAGCTGTTCAATGAAGCAATTTTGTGCCAACTTTGGAGGATGGTGAAGATCTTGTTTCTGTTCCCTTCTTAAATATCAATTTTAAACTTCAAATCTGCATCAACATCAGTGAAAATCACTGAGCAGATCAAATGAACCTCCCCCAACACCGCTTGGTTCATTAAGAACACTTGCCACAATGTTGTCCCCTATTACTCAGGTTTAGGTTGCAGCCCCTTTTTTAAATTCTCTTCCTCTATTCAGTGTGATATATTTGTCCCAAGGTCCGCCCACCTCAAATAAAATTATAAAAATTGGAGCTTTCTAGAGGGAGTTCCTTAAGGTGAGTGAGTAACCCCTTCAATTGAGTCTTTACTCAACAGAGGGTAATTGTGACAGTAAAAGTTTCTCATAATGTATATTTCTGTTATTTCGAATTAATATGAAAATAGTAAAAATGACTCTTATATCAATAATGAGTATCTTGGGAAAATTAACTATAAAGTTACTTGATAGTCTGGAATTTACATAAGTTCTTTCAGATGCTTAATGAGTCTTTAGTATAACTAAACTGTATCAACTAAAGATATACAATCTAAAAAGTTTAACGATTTAATGATCTACTAAAAGTTTATAGATTTATATTTTAAAAACAAATTAAACTGCAATCTTTCTTTGAGACGCTGCAAAATAAGCATATATTAATTGGATTTCTAAATGGATGGGTTATACCTTTAAGCAAAAAAGCTTAAAACTCATCTGGTGCAAAGATTGTTAAGAGCATGTATGTAATGCTCCAGTTCCAGAAGAGGCGGGGAGCAAGGGCCCACCCCCTTCTATGGAACCCCCCACTGAATATAAGGTAAGAAAAGCACCACTGAGAAGGATGGTGCACGGAAAACACCAAGCAAGGAGGGCACACATTTGGCTAAATTTAGATCTGATAGAGTTTGGCAAACAAAGCTAAATATGTGCACATAAAATACTAACTTTTGAATGGGATCTTTTGTAAACCAGATGACAAACGATGAAAGTTGGTTTTGTAAAACATATTTAAACACTCAGGGTGAACTTTCAATTGGTGGAAGCGTTGCTAAGCCTAGGCGAACCAATAGGCGCATGCTACCATCAGCCAGGGCTTGTAACCTTGATATTGTCCAAGCTTGAGTTATTAATTTCAAATTGGCTCGTCCTGATTCAAGATTTTAAAAGTGGAACGGGTTTCAAATTCCTGTTCCTTCAATAACTGTAACAAAAATATTAATTGAGGACGTAGCTGGTGCATATTAACGCCCCAGCTGTAATGCCAGGCCGAGTATCACAAGCATCCATAGGACCAAACTGAGCATACCTTGCCTGTACCCAGCGTTTGTCCATGGTATGTTTCAAGTCAGGAAGGCCTCGTAACTTGATCTTTTTTGCCTTCTGAAGACCAGCCTTGTCCTTGCAATCAGTCCCCTCAATTATTTCATGTGGCCATAATATTACCCTCTCGTTTTTTTGGGGCTCCACCCCTCCTCCAGAGGCTTTTTCCAGAAAAGTTTTTGTGGGCTGAGGTCAGCTTCATGGCAGTGACAGTTTGTTGCGACTTGAGTCCTGCAGATTTGGGAAAAAGCATATTATAAACATTGATCATATCTTGGTAATTGGCACAGTACACAATGGTACCCAACTGTTTTCCGCTGCTTCAAATTTCTTCCATGATACTAGGACTCAAGCCTTCTTCTTACTCTGCCGGAGGCTACTATCTCCTACACTTCCCACTCTGGCGCCCCATCCACAAAATAAGCTTCTGGGGTTTCTGGAGGGGGGCCCTCAAACAACATCAGCTTGCTTTCATGAAAGACTGCAAAAATAGAATGAGGGTGGAGATCCAACTGTTATGAGGCGTGGCCCACTTTTCTGACAAAGCAGTTGGGCTGATTCTCTTTGGTTCCAGCTTTTTGCATGGCTGTTTGATAGATATGTTTCAAGCATCAAGCATCATGAGATCTCCTTCCTTGTATACAGGCTCTACCCATATCTTTTCATTGGCATTCTCCTTATAAACTTGCATTGCCGCCTCCAAATTTGAGGCAACCCCTTGGTGTACTTTCTTGATAGTCTTAGCAAAGTCCACCACCACTTTGACTTTGGATCCACAGCTGGGCTCCACGGTGAAGGCGGGGATAAACCCATGGTTGGCGAAAAATAGGGAACAACCAATAGACGCATGTCAAGTGTTGTTATAGTTAAAGTGGGCCATTGGAGGGTGAGAAACTTAATCTGTATGATCTGTGGCAGTGTAACGCTGCAGGAACTCCTATAATCACTGGTTCACTCGTTCTGTCTGCCCATCTGATTGAGGATGATAAGCATTTGAACGGAAGGATTGAATTTGAAGAGGCTTACATAACTTTTCAAAAAAAAAAACTGAGGTAAACTTGGGGCCCCCAATCACTAGTTATCTCCTGTGACACCTTATGAAGGGCAAACACGTGAGATACAACGAGCCTAGCCATTTCTGCCTCAGTTATTGTAGTTCTAAAGGGAATAAAGTGGGCGAACTTTGTAAAATGGTCCACTACTACCATGATTGCATCATAGCCATCAGACGCATGTAACTCCACAATGAAATCCACTGATAGGGAAAACCCAAGACATCACAGCCCTTTGAACTGAACCAGCAACCCTGAGAGGGGCTGGCAATTTGGTTTCATTTGGTTGCATATCAGGCACACCTTAAAATACCTGGCAACCTGCATGGCTAACCCCTTCCAATTATAAGCGTGGCAAATTAGTTCTTGAGACTTCGCCTTCCCAGGATGTCCTATGGTGATCCCATAATGATGGTCCCAGATGATTTCCAGGAGAAGTGGTCTAGCAGGAACCTATAGGCGACCCTGAAACCATACCATCTCATTCTTAAAGTCGTTCCTCTAGTAATATCTTCTTGATCTAGCTTGCTCTTGGCGGGGACCATAGTATATTTCTCTGACAAGGGCTTTTAAAGTACCATCTTTCTTAACATACCTTAATCCTCTGCATTTTCCAGAGGAGCAAGCGCTGACTTATGTGATGAGAGAAGAGGGATGTTGGGACACAATCTTACCTGGCGGAATCAACAAGTGAGTATTATGTACCTCCACCTCCTTAGGATCTGGGCTAGTACAGGATTTCAGCTTAAACATCCGCAAAACCAAACTCCTTACCCTTGGTAAACTCATAAGAAAACACAAATAAGCTAAGGTCTCATGCCAGCTAGTTTGCCGTGGGGTCAGGACATGAGGTGCGTGATAGTATAGCAAGGCACAGTGACCTGTACATATGTGGAAAGGTTGGGATGAGCCATGCAGGTGATGACGCCAATAGTCAGCACCTCAACCACTGCTAATAACTCTTTGTCATAAACGGCGTAGTTCAACTCTGGTAAAAACATCTTTCCGGAAAAATATCCCAAAGGTTGCTTTATCCCATCTTCACCTACTTGTAACAAGGCAGCTGCTATAGCGAAGTTAAGCATCAGTAGCAACAATAAACTCTTTTTCAGGATCTACGTGGTGAAGGACGGATGTGGACAATAGGGTGCACTTTACCGCTTGGAAGACATCCTGCAGGATGGGAGATCACTAAGGCACCTTTGCTCCACTCGCCTTATGCAAGTGCGCAGCCATTTCAGAAGATTTGGTGTGAACTTTTTAAGGGACGTACAAGCTCCAAAATAGCTCTTTAATTCCTTGATCAAAGTTGAGATGGGCCACACATGAATTTCCTGCTCCTTGTTTGGAGTTATCATGTGGCCTTGGTCAAAATGACGTTATCTAGGAAGGTAACCTGGGACTTAAAAAACTCACACTTACTGATCTTCAGCGTAAGGTCAGATGTCCTTAAACTCTCCACCACGTGCTGCAAGTGTATTGTATGAGACTCATGATCAGGGGAAAACACCAGAATATTATCCATATAGGTCACCACACACACCCCCAGCAGATCCTAAGACCGCATCTATATGATGTTGAAAGATATTAGGTGCATTTTAAGCCCAAATGGCATAACCCAAACTGAAAAATTCCTTTTCTGGTTTGGATGAAAAAAGTCACTCTTGTCCCTTTTTGATCCAGATCTAATTAAAAGCATATACATAATACAGTTTGGAAAATATTCTGGCCTTCTCCACATAGCAAGAAATCTGAGAGTCCAATGAGATGGGATGTAGATCTGGTACAGTGACATTGTTTAAGTTCCCATAATCTACGCATGGGCTTAGAGTACCATCAGCTTCCTCCACAAAGAGAAGTGGGGAGCATACTTGAGAGGTATGCTGAAATATTGCCCCTTTAACTAACTGTTCTTTGACCCACTCATCCAACGCTGCTTCCTCAAATACAGTCAAGGGCTAAATAGGAGAATATATATGCACCATATCAATGGTGAGTTTGAACTCATATTCAAACTCAGAATGAGCTGTTAGTACATTGATTAAAGCTGCATCAAACAAATATTCCAGCCCCTCCAAACAGGAAGGTAAGGGTACCCCCAAAGAGGGCTTCAGAAGCGGAGCTAGTGTCATGGTTAAATGAAATAATAGTGAGCACCTACTTTAAGGATAAGGCTGGGCGGCAGGAGGCCCAGAAGGTGAATCTTTAGGCCCTTCCTGACCTCAAGCACACGTTAGACCAACGCTGGGTACAAGCCAAATATGCCCAGTTTGGTACTAGTGAGGTGCACAACGCCCAGCCCCTTGCGTCAGCCTTGGCATTAAAAAGGATGGTTTATTCAAATAATGTGGATGGTTCAATTTGGTTAGTTGAGAAATGGGGTTTCAAAACCCTTTCCATCTAAGAAATACACGTTCAGGTCAGGTACAACTTTTAATTTTTTACTTGAGTGTGGTCAGTGTTGGTGTATTCTACCAATTCAGATGGGGGTGTTTGCCTATTGGTGAATTGGTGCTTGGGACCACTTTGGCAGACCCCAAATTACCCCAACGAAGTATAAATTTGATTTTTCATGACCAACACTCCTTGTTGGTTGACTTTTCCCAATAAACTTTCCCGTTTTCCATTTTACTAAATGTTACTCTGGACGATCCTGTGCGCAGACCTCTTTGAGGAGGTCTCACACTACGTTAACCTCTTCATTTTATATACAAATAAATTATCACCTAGTGCAGCATTGATTCACCCATGTTCCCTCCAACCTGGGACGTTTACCCTTCTCCATTTGTGCACCGCGTCACTTTTGGTGGGGTATTTATTATAAAGATTGCACTTCTCTTCTTAAGTTATTATTGTTTCAGCACCCTCTGCTGGGCTTTAGTAACTTTTGAACTAATTGCTAGTTCCCTGGTGTTGTATTATGCCCCATATACTACCACGCTGGGAACAGGAGATCTATAGACACTCTCCTTGCATTAGTCGACCAACCACTTAATTTTATGTGCATGAACTTTTTCTGCATGAGACTTAAGTTCAAATGGTGGACGCCGGTTGTGGGCTTCAGCTGTGGTCAACTGCACCG
>JAKSZP010013727.1:0-53621 GCA_022478985.1 Massospora cicadina
TAAATAAAAAATAGCTTAAAAGCATTTTAAATTTTTGAATATTTGTGCCAAGTTTGATGATTTTTGGCTTATTTGTTCATGAGATAATGCACCCTATATAAGCAAATAAACCAATATTTTTTGTAAAGAGAAATTTAGATGAAATCTCATTGATACCCAGAGGTACACAAATTTGTTTGAGAGTTTAAAGTTTACAATATTATTTTAATTAATTATTTTCTATATTGATAGATGGCCATTGATAAAGTAAAAAAATCAATTTTATCAAAGCATTATAAACCCAATATCTATTCAGCCAAAACAAATTGAATCTATTAAATTAATTAAAATGTCAATCATCTATCTGAAACTTTTGAGTCCATTAAATCAATCTAAATTCACCAACCACCAAACAGCCAAAACCAATTTTTGAACTTTTAAATCAAACGAAAACTACCAACCACTTATCAAACTATATAAAAAAATGGTGCCTTACAATTAAAAGTTTAATGTATTAATAAGAGTGTTTTGGAGGAAATTAATGAAAGCACCATCCAAAAGACCCTGGTTATTTCCTGGTTGAATCCCTCAAATTGGGATAACACTTCTATTAATACTTGGGCAAATAGAATAATATTTGGTCAGTCAGATTGCACCAAATTGTCAGATAAATCAGGGAGCCATTCTGAGGTCCCTCCCCATCTTACAGCTAAACTAGTACAACTGACACCGCTAAGACTGTCCCCTTTTATAGGGTTGGAGGGTTCCAGCAGGGTGAAAATATTTTCCTGCCTTCTGATTGGTCTAAATATATAAATGACCTGCCTCATGGGTTCATCTTCCCAGCTGTCACTTCACCATCTGCCCTTGCATTGAAGCAAGGTAAGTCTCAAATAATATGATAGGTCAACGGCCCATATTACCTAATTTGAATGCGCCTAGAATATGATGAATTTCTCCTCCAACTCACTACAAGCCTTGAGATGATTTAAATATCAAGTACCCCAATATCAAGAGGGTTTTTTCTCCCACAGCTACTTAATAAACAAAATAATGAAATCAACCTTTTGGTTTATCAATAATTTAGTATTTTTAATATAAGTGTTCTACCAACTCTCCTGAAAATAGTCAATCCAGTAGTAGAGAGTGAGACTTCTTCTGCAAAATTATTGTAAAATTCAGAGAAGAATAATACCTTCAAGCATCAAAATCCCCTAAATCCCACAAATGGAATCAAATGTTTACAACATGCTCAGGCAAATTGAATTATATTACCTTTAGAAATATATATAATTTTTAATCTCTTTTATAAAAACTAATATTAAAATTATTTTAAAATATAATTTTATTATAAAACCTATAAACTTTCCCAAATTTTATAAAGTACTTGTGCTGAGTTTGATAATTTTTTTGGTTTATCTGTTTATGAGACAATCTAGGCTATATAAACAAATAAACAAAATGATATTTTTGTAAGGAGAACTTTAGTTTAATTCTCATTGATACCCAGTTTTACCCAAATTCTTGGTGGGTATAAAGTTTACTAAGTGCTCACAGTCAATACTATTTTTATATTGGTAGATGGCAATTGATAAAATCAAAAATCAAATTTTATTGAATCATTATAAAATCACCAACCATTCAGGCAAAACCAATTGAATATATCAGATTAACTAAAACATCAACCATTTGCCTGAAACCATTGAGCCCAACGAATCAACCAAAAAAACACCATCAAACAGCAAAGTCAATTGAACTACCAAGTTAACTAAATCATCAATCACTTCCTGAAACTATTGAGCCTATTGAATCAACCTAGAACCACCAACCACCACTCAGTCAAAACCAATTTTAAACTTTTAAATCAACCAAAAACTACAAACTGCTTCTTCAAAGCCTAAATTTTTATAAACTTCATAGTTTATTTAAAAATTAAAAGGAAATGTAAGAAGGGAGGGCAGAACACAGGCGATTTGGCTGAGGATAAAGGACTGGGAATTTGGGCTGCTAAAAACCTAGCATTTCTGACCATTGCTGGTCAGCAATTGCCATCCCTAGCTATGGTTCTAGCATTGATAGGCTTACAGGCCATTTTATCATTAGTTGATTCATTCTTCATTGCATATGATAAGCAATCTAGTGGGAAAAGCCAAATGTGTGGCTTTGTAGCAGCTGGGAATTAGTGTGAGAATTTTGAGATCTGTCAGAGCTGATTGGAGATAATCCAAATGGTCTTCAGTACCAAACCTTTGTTATGGGGCGCTCATTAGCCAAACTCTTGGCAACGTGATCTGAGTGTATCATCAATACACAATAATGGTAGATGAAGGCTCATAATTTGATTGGGTATTATCACAGGGTTTTCATAAAAAAAGTTCTGCAACAGATGTATTTCCATCAGCAATTGTTCACCTGATAGGAAGTAATGCATTGTGGACCAATATTTTTTGAACACAATGCATTTTTAATATTGTTGAAAAATATCAGCTTCCAATTCAGCGCATATGAGGAACTCCTTGTGCAGGCAGTATGATCTACTATGCTTACCAGATTTGATTGTGTGGTGTAGGATTTGCCAGGTTACTGACCATTGCTTGGCCATTACCAGTCAGGAGTTGATGCCTGAGATCAACTCCCTCATTTGTTAGTTGATTTCATGCCCTTCAGTTTCCCCAGATGTTCAGAATTTGTGGTCAAGCGGTCGGGTTGCACCTAAGTTTTGGGAGCATATCCCTGTACTCAATCAGGGTCGATTTGTAGCTAATTTTGATTGATTTAATGATGTATCTGTGGGCAATTTGATTGCATTCCTCCCGATTTGTCACATAAATCATTGCAGAATTATGGGCCTCGACATCCCTGTGGATTTGGTTGGCAACCCAATCCACTATTTCTAACAACCAGCCGCACAAAAGCACATCCAAATTGCACAGTCATCACTAGTATGGGGTGCCTTTTTGGGAGATCATTTTCAGGTGATTCGCCATCCATTCATGTAGTGAGTGGGGTGAGACTGGCTCCTGAAGGCCCTGAACTCTAGCCAAGTTTACGCTCCAAGCTAGGGTCGGGCAATGCATGTGCATCTGTGTCATTATAAGGAACAATTTTTCCCAGATCCGCCAATCATGGGATTTAAAATCCAGAAGGCTCATTCCTCCTTTATTGTTCAATTTGGACAAAGTTTCTAGTGCTATTGGTGGCGCTTTTGTCTTAAACCATAGGAAGGTACAGTGCATTGTCATGATCTTTTCTCTAGGTTTGGACTCATTGGCAGCACGTGGGTGACATACCATAACTTTGAGAAGATGAATACATTTATCATTAACACTTTCTTCTTGGGGAATACTCTGGAATTTTTCCAGAATGCCATTTGGATCAATAGACTCAATAACACCTCTTGCTCAGTTTCCATACCACTGGCCCCTTTATTGTTAAAAAGTACATAAGGTTTCAGATTATCTGAGATAGAATGATTGGCGTTGTGTCAGTCAGTGGCTGAAGTTTGGGATGCTGATCCTCATTACTGATGTTTTTGTAAAGTTAATTTTCACATTTGACACTAACTGGTATAGGTCTAGTAGCACCTCGGCGCCCTGGAGGTCAATTGGCGAACTAATACCTACCACCTTTTTTTTAGTACTAGATCTAATACCTACCACCTTGTCATCAGCAAAGTCCAGAATCTTCAGCGGCAATTGGTTAGGGTGGACTAGGCCTCATAGTTTTCAATCCACTGGAGCCAATAAAAAGTTAGCTGCAAAATTGAACAAAATTATGGATGTAGGATTGCCTTGTCAAAGACCATGCCTGACCAAAATATTGTTAATGACTTCATCTGTGATGATCACCTTGGTTACCAGAACTGACTACAGTGTTGTCATCCATTATCTAAAGGTTTTGGGGATACCAACCGCCTTTAGCGCCTCATGTAGGAAGGACCACACTACTCGATAGTAGGCATTTTCCATATCAAGGAACATGAGATATCCCTGCCCAGTTCCCCACGCATCCTGGAGCGTGTTTTGGACTGTACCAATGCTGTCCCAAATGCTTTGGACCTTGATGAACCCATTTTGGGACTTATGGAGCATAAGCGGTGCTGTTGCCATCAGCCAATTTGATAATATGCATGTGTGCAGCTTTTTGTCAGCATTGGAGAGTGCAATTAGGCGCCAGTTCCATAGTTGACGTTGGAGTCTTTTTTTGTACAAAAGTACAATTTGGGTCTCCTAGCCTCACAGGATTTGCTGTCCATTTTTAAGCAGTGATTAAATAGGGATTGAGCTCCAGTGTAGTGTCACAGAATGCACTGTACACTTCTGCACACATGTTGTAGGGGCCCAGTGCCTTCATTCTCAGTGACTTTTTCAGCGCCCACTTAAGTTCATTGATGGAAATTTTGGCAGATAAGTTAGCAACATCTTCTGGATTACAGTCCCTGAATGCCAGCTTGTCCAGGTCAATTAGGGCATCTATCTCTGATTCACTTGTTTCTCATTGGTGGAATAGCTTGGTGTAGAAGCGTTCAATCTCACGCTTGATAGTTTCTGGGTTCATTGATACTTCTCCTTCCGCCATCTTTACTTCTCATATCCTAGCCTTGGTTCAGATTTCCTTGAGGTGCGCCAGGACCTCTTTGGTCATCATCCCCACACAGCTCTGATATTGGTAGGTAGCATTGATCCATCACTCTAAATCCTGTGTCGCTTATTAAGGCCTGATACCTTTTGTGCATTATTCAGTACTTGCTCCACCACTCTTCGCTGTCCCACCAAGTGAATATCAACCTCTCCAATGCAGCTTTCAGATGCTTTGCGGCGGCAGTACACTTGTAGGTAGTCAATTTTTGAACTTTATGCCATCATGCTTCATCTTCTTTTTGATCTAGACCCATCATTTCAGAGGGTCTATTTTTAGGCGATGATCCAGATATGTGACCAGTTGATCCAGTAAAGCTTCAATTGTTCAGCGCCATTCTCCGTTCCTCAGCGTGGCTGATGCCAACTGCCCTTCTTGGTTCCTCAGGGATTCTTCCTGATTGTTATCCACATGGATGATCATGTGGTCACTTTTGGCATTTATATTGTCTTCGCTGTTGGACATCAGCGGCTTGAGATTGGATGACACCAGTATATAATCCAGGCGCAAACCAGCCTGTGGGGTTCCAGAAGAGTCGTATGTCCATCATGTTAAGTTGGCTGGGTCGTCATCCTCCTCAGTAATTGTGAGGCACATCCCCTATTTGACTGGGTATTCTATCATCTCATTGTCTTTCAGTTGGGACTTTCGCTTGTTAGAAACATATCTTTTTTAGTACTGGATGGTTGTTAGAAACATATCTTGACTCGCATTCATCCAACAATTCAGGTCTCCTGCTATAACCGTTGTCACTTTGCTTGGTACTTCCAATGAGTAATTCCAAAATATTTGGTTTTTGCAGAGATTTGGCGGAGCATAGACAGCCACCACTCAAAGACTCTTGCCAGTTTCTCTATTCATAACAGTCACTATCAAGATCCTTCCAACGTGAGTTTCCTCCATGAATTCCAGGTCTATTTTCTTATTTAGTGTGACAATCACCACACGATCCATCCAGAGGGCTTGACAGCCTATTTATTGGGACCACAGGTGATTTGTTGTGCTGCAGTTTGAGATCAGCACCATTTCCTTTTGGCTACATGCTTGCATTTCTTATATTAAAAGTATGTCTATATTATTGTTTGTTTTAGAATGGTGTATCTTACGCCTTCTCATTTGTATTCTCGCCATCCCTCAAGAATTTGTAGTCACAATCCTCACTTCTGGCTGCCCAACCCATGGTTATGAAGATTAATATTTTTTGGGTTGTGAACAGAGTTGTGGATTGAAGTTTTCTTGTTAGTGAATGGTGTTGCTGAGGGTGGGTGGGGGGTATTGTTTTAGCTTTCAGGGTCAGTTGGTCAGATTTGGGATAATATTACCAGGCATTCTGTGCACCAGGAATTCAGTCACCATCCCCATCTCCCTATTGATGGATAATGGGGACAGTTTTATTACCAGCTCTGGGTGCTCCTTGGACCCTACTGGTAGTGTGGCGGATTCCCCCTCATCCATTAATCAGATTCCTGCCCCTTCGTTAGCTTTTTTGGCAGATCTTGACCTTTTTATTGGTTTCTGATAATCCAATTTTGCCAATTTTATCAATTTGGTTGTTTAATTTTTAGTCTTTTCAGGTTTATTCGATGACAATTTCCAAGTTGACTTTGTATTTTCTTTTAACTTTTCAGGATTTGATTTCTATTTATTGGCATTTTGCACGGCCCATCCCTTCTTGGGGGATTTAATCAGAGTCACCTTCTGCCATCGGCCTTCATAGATCATCCATTCCATTTAAGAGGGGTGTGGCGTCATCAGTTTGGGGGCTCATTTTTTGTCCATTTTTTATAATTTGGGTTTGGTTAATGAAGGGCTTTTCATCTACTTCAGGTCACTTGGCCGCTTCTCACTCCAATGCTTCCCTATGGGTGAGGTCCAACTCTTGCTGTTAGCGCTTCATATCTGCGACCTTTGTTAGTTTCTGTGGGACCCATTCTTTGGCTTTTGGTCAAAGGAATGTCTTGGTCCTAACCTTTGTGACCCCACAAACAAGGTCATATTTGTACTTGCAAGGGGTCTTTACTTTTTGATGGTGGTATTGAGCCAATGTGTGGCCGATCTGGTAGCAGAACAGGCACACTTGCTTTGCATCTTCTTTATTAACATACACAACTATGCTTAGGATGAGCAAGCAGATGAATCGAGGTAAGGCGATATTGTTCAGCTTCATCCATAGCGCCAGCCCATAGAGCGCTTCAACTGTTCTGAGTAAAGGTCACTTTGCAATATAATCACCACCGGCTTGCTGAAATTCTCATAACTCCCCATAGTATAAAAGTCCAGTCTGGGTTGCTTTGTGCACCATTCCCTCTCTTGATTGGTTAGGAGATTTTGGAATGTCACCTACCATGCGGTTTGGTTATCATACTAGCTGGTTCCATTTGTAAATAGGCTCCCTTATACTTGATGCCAACCTTGAGGAGCTTTTAATGATCCAATTTGCCTGGGATCACAATATCAATATAGCCCCGTTCAGGTACCCAGTGATGGTTGAAATCCCCTCCTGCTAGTACCTTGTCAAGCTTCTGATAAATCGCCATTATCAGGTTGGACCACTTCTCCTCCTCTACCAGCTGCAAGTGGATTTGGATTGCATCCTTTAGATATGATTTTGGCACCTGGAAATCTGTAAAGCCTCCGCTGATCAGTTGACAGATGTATTTGATATGCTTCCCACCCCGTTTCATGTGTTATCATCAGTGTGGGCTGCCACTGCGCTGTATGACTTATAAATTTTGTGCTAGGCTTTGGTACTTTGGCAGGAGTTTTCCCTTTCATTATTCAGTTTACTGACTCATCAATGCTAAATCCCTGATTGAGGAAGGCTTCAAACTGGTGTATGCTGATTCTGTGGCAAATTTTTGCTCCTAAACATTTTTACACTGATCTCAAGGTTTTGCCACTCAAGAGCATCCATCTGCAAGAATCTCAGTCAGTATCATTTGAGGGCAGATTTCAGCCTGCACGTTGGGTGGAGGTATTTCTGGAGGGCCTCCAGCGTAATCAAACTATGCTGGCACCAGTCCCTTACCATAACACTGTTCCAATCACTGTCTGTGAAAATTTGTGCCAGGCAGTCAAAACACTCCCCTCACACCATTAAAAGGCTTCAGAAGGGATGAAATCTTTGACAGCGTATGGAGCAGCTACTGTCAGTTCTGGGAAGGATTTCTTCCAGTCTCAGATGGATTCAATTTAGATTCCCACTTTGAGACATTCTCAGCCCAGGTCGGGTTCATGACCCCTTTCATTGCTGTTGCCACCTATGGTGAGATCTTGTGTTTTCATCCACGGTTGGGCCGACATGGGGTGAACCCAGATGCATCCCAGTCTGCGGCTTCAGCTAGTGTGTCGATGTTTACTAGAGTTTCTATTTCTCGATAGGGAAAGGTTGGGCTTGGAGCGTTTTGTGGATCAGTTTCATAACTCCCAGATCCGCCCATTCACAAACTTGATCAATACTATCTCCTGCGCAGAACCATTATTTCATTTCCGATGGTGTTAATCTATTGGCAAACCAGTTAATAGCCTCTTCCAGCAACCAATCCTGGAAGGGTCCCCACTTCACTGCCTTCTCCTTTGTCCAGCCCACTTCATCAGGTCAGATGCAGTGGCTGGCAGAATATGGGTGTATGAACAGTGTAAGGCCTTGTTAGCCTTGAACCAAGCCACAATCCACGGCAATGCCTCATCTGGGGTGAATTTGGTGTTATATCATTCCAGTGCGGTGTTGACTGGAATGGTATGTTGGGCTCATTTGAGGGTGGTCAAAACATTTGGGAACTGTTTTGCATAATCAGATAATTCCATTAGATTAAGTCCTGAGCTCCCAATGGCCTGGGAAAATCTTGCTGATATACTGGCCTTATTGCATTCCATCACATTTAGGAGGTCAATACCAGCTGCCATTCAAGCTTTCACATCCACCAGCTTTAATTCTTCTCAAACTGTGGCTTCAATCTCTTTATGTTCCATGGAGAGTTTCATCCAATAAAGGGCATCTTCAGTTCAAATTTGTGACACCTTGAAGAGCACCACCATTTTTAAGTTATATTTGGGTGTCAAGCCAGCGTTTGGCTGCCCCAGCAGAAATTTGCAATCCTGTCAGATAGTCGCAATGGCTGGTGTTGGGCTACCAGGGAGAAGCACTGGTGGCACATCCATCTGAATGGAGGGTGTCAGCGCTACAGTTCTCTAGACTGGCGCCGAGGTTTGTAGGTGGATTGAAGCTGGAAATTCAGAAAGAGCGCCGAGAAAAAAAAAGGAAAATTGGGTTAGAATACTGATTACTTTATTAAGTCAAAAGGTTTTGATATTTATAGGATGCTTTGGGACTCAGTGCCTCAGGGATTATCAGGGCCTCATCCATTCAGGGTCTTTACTTATCATCCAGAATGGCCTCCTCATGGGCATCCTCAATGGATTGGGTCGCCCACCTGACCGAATGGGTGGAAATGCCACCCCACGTGACTCAGAAATAGGGGAGGAGGACCCTGAAATTAGTTTAGCTTAGTTAGGTTTGTTGATCAATTTGGCACAGCCCAATCCAGAAGTGGGGAATTTGATTCAGTCATTATCTCAAATTCTGACAATGCCCCCTCAAGATCCTGTCAGAGGGGTGAATATAGCTGCAGGAACCGACCATGCACCCAGTTTACTATGGTCCCTTGATTGACGTCAGCAATGGAGTACTTGGACTTCGCCCTATTAATGACTCTATAGGGTCCATACCAAAGTACGTCTAGCTTATTTTGTCAGCCTCCAGGTCAATGGTGATAAAAGAGAACAAGGTCACCTAATTGAAAAATTGGTAAGGAGGGTCATTTGAAATTAGATTGGGATGTCTCTCTTCCAGTGGTGGTGATAATGCCTTGAGTGGCTTGGGCTTGAAGCCGGACAATTTATTAGCTAAGGACCTCATAGTTAATTTGGAGTTTTCAGGTGTGGAGGCTATGAGAATTGGCTGGATGCTACATGGTAGCTGAGGTGCCCGCCCATATAGGGCTTTGAATGGGGAAATCTTGATGACTTTGTGATAGCTTACTCTGTAGGCAAGCAAGGCGCCAGGTAGATAATGGTTCCAATGGGCAGGATCCAAGGCGGCCAGCTTCCATAGTATGGAAATAAGAGTTCTGTTAGCGCGTTCTACCGCACCATTAGTAGATGGGTGGTAAGGGGCAGCGAAACTCTGGGTAAAGCCAAATAATGAAATTAGTTCTTGTACTACCTGGGAGGTGAAGTTCAATCCATTGTCTAAAAGTAAAGTTTGGGGGCACCCATGCTGGGTGAAAATGGAACGAACAAGGAAAAGAGCTGTGGACTTGGCAGTGGCAGTGGGAACCAAAATCACCTCGACTCACTTAGTTAAGTGGTCCACCGCCAAGATAATATACTTTTGGACATTAAATCCTGTGGGAAGGAAACACACCACATCGATGCTAATGACATTGAAGTGCCCAATCAGGGCACTGAATGAGCGTTGAAATCAAGGGTTGGCTCGGTCATGGGATCAGAAGGTCATACAAACCTCCAAGACCTCTTGGATGGTTTCTACCATTTGGTCCCAGTATCATTGTGACTTCAGCCATTCGTGAGTCTTCTTAACTGCCCCATGTCCCACAGTTGAATGGCTCTCCAGGATGACATCAGTTTGAGAGGAGGGGCGGATATAATAGAGCCACTTCTTGTTGACCTTCTTGTAAAGTAGCCCATCCTTGATTTGTGTGTCTCGAGTCATTCTGCAAAGTTTGGACTGGACCTCAGGAGTTTCCAATTCCCATTGCTTATGATGTCCTATCAGGTCATATAGCTGATCTTCCTTGGGGGTCAAGACTGCTAGCACAGGCATCCAAGAGAGACCATCAACATTCTGGTGAATCGTGTCTGCGCAATGGATGATGGTGAAATCATAGCTTTGCAGTCGTAGAGCCCACCTGTCTAGCTGACCATCTGGGTCCTATATTGTTGGAGCCACCTGAGTGAGGAATGGTCTGCAACAATAGTAAAATGGGTACCATAGAGGTAAGGCCAAAAATGTTTGATGGCTAGTAGGACGGCTAGACATTTCCTCTTGGTAATGCTGCAGTTCCGCTCAGCTTTACTTAGAATCTTACTAAAATAGGCCACAAGGTGGTCGACCTGGTTTTCATCATGTTAGGCTAGGATAGCCCTGATGGCGACGTCACTCGCATCTATAAACAACAAAAAGGTTTAGTCAAAGCAAGGGTGAACTAGAACAGGTTTAGTACATAGAGCCGTACATAAAGCGTTAGAAGCCTGCTCCTGTTCAGGTCACCACTAGAATGGTACAAACTTCTGTAGGAGGTAGAACAGTGGCTCAGCTAGATCACCAAACCGTGGGATAAACTGACGGTAATATCCCACCATGCCAAGAAAGACTTGGATATCTCTTAAGCTTTGAGGGCATGACATTTTCTCTATGGCGTCGACTTTGTTGGATATATAGGTTGGATGCCACTCTTGGAGACTTTGTGTCCTAGAAACTCTAGCTCAGACTGGAAGAAGGAGCACTTTGAAAGCTTGAGCTTGACAGAGGCCTTCCTAAGCTATTCAAAGACTTCCCTGAGATGCTCCACATGTCTATTAAAGGTCCGCGAGAAAACGTAAATGTCATCCAGGTAGATGAGGACGCATGAGAGCTTCAAGTCCCCAAGGATCCCGTCCATGGCATTCTGGAAGGTGGCCGGGGCGTTACAAAGGCCTTGGGGCATCTGGGTGGGCTCAAATAGCCCCTCATTGGCAATGAGAGAGCACTTGTCTCAGTCTTTAAGGGTGAGCTTAACCTGCCAACATCCGCTGGTGAGGTACATGTCCAAAAAGCACTGGGAACCGGCAAGCGGATGGAGAGAGTCATCAATTTGGGGCAGAGGATAACTGTCCTTCTTGGTGATGGATTTAAGGCATTTATAATCCATCACCACCTGGTGCCTGCTATCTTTCTTACAAACCATCAGAAGAGGGAAGGCCCAAGGGCTGCGTGATGGTCCCAGGAGCCCATCGTCGAGTAGCTGTTTGAGTTCCATCATCACCTGGGCCTCTTTGATCTTGCTTTTTTGGTAAGGCCAGGATTGAAAAGGGGGAGCGTCCCCAGTTTCCACGTGGTGTAGGACTCCTCTCATTCTTCTAAAGTCATAGGTTGAGATTGAGAATAGGTCCATGTATTCCTCCAAAGACTCCTGGACCTTGTGTCACTGCTCGTCTGAGAGGTCCTTCCCAATCTTGGCTTCACCCATACTAACTGAGGGTGGTGACTCCAAGCCAGAATCCCTCAAGTCCCCAAAGCTTTAAACATTGGCAACAGCCCCTATTGGTAAAAGGCGGACATAAGCAGAGGGACTGTTTGGACCTATGATTTTGAGTTTGTCAGTAAGGTTGGCTAGCAACATTGATATAGATCCAGCATATGCTGGATCAAGGATCCTGGGGAAGGTCAGCACTTCCTTAGGAGATGGGTTGTCTAGGCCTCATCTTTTAATAGGTATCCCAAGGGAATGTTGACATGGACCCAAGTGTCAGCAATGACTTGGGACTTTGGGTTACTGTAGTCGCCCTGGGTAAGTAGATCGGCATGCCTTCCTGTCCATCAGCAGCAGGAGGGGGTAGCCAAACTCAAGAGCCCATGATATGATACTTGAGCTGATCAATTCAGTCCTCATTCTCCAGTAGACAGGCCTGGGTTTTGAACTCCATCTTAGAGTCAAAAGAAGTATCAAAGATCAGAAGGACCCAATGCCCTAGTCAGGAGAGGAAGCTGTTATCATAATGGAGCACTGCCAAATATTCTTGAAGGAACTGAGTCCTGAGGAGCAGGTCATAACTGGGGTTGTCTAGTGTGACTGCGGGGGTATTCACAGCAAGCTTTCCAAACTGTAACAGCAGATAGGAATAATCTCCTATAAATTGGGTACACTTTGGGCCAGCCGTGCCATATTCCATGTAGTGTGGCAGGCCCAGAGCAATCTTTACCCATTTCATCAACTTGGAAGATATGACGTTCATGGGGGAGTCACTGTCAACTATGGCGAGGACTGGAATCTTGTGGACCTGGATGGCGACTTGGGTAACCAGACTTCCATATTTGGGTGGTAACATGAGGAACATGGGAGAATCATCAGAAGAAGAGTAAGCAGTGTCAACTTCTTTATTTTCATCAAATACCAAAACTCCTTCTTCTGGTATGACAGTTTCAGATTCATTCAAGGAGGATACTTGAGGCTGGGTAGGGGTGTCAACATGGAATACCTCGTCCTTCATGCTGACAGCCCTTTTCCCACCTCCTTGGCAAGTCGTTTCCAGCAGACCTTGGCACTATGTCTGAAACCATTACAGTAGGTGCATCGAGGTCATGGATTCTTCTGGTTTTCAACCACATGGACCTTAAGGCGATTAGAGGGGCCTGTAGACGTAGCCTTAAAGTGCAGAGTTGAGGCAGGGATCTCGTTGAGTGCTTCCTTGATCTCCTGAATACAGGTAAACCCATTCTTCTGCCCTATCATATGCATTTGAACCTCAGTATAGGAGCCTAAGGCAGAAATGATGGCAGTGATAGCGTCATCCAGAGTGATATGATTTGTCATGACCAAGAGTTGTGCTTGGGCATAAAAACGGTTGGCAAAATCCATGGGGTTTTCCCCTTTATTCAGTCAGATGCCCATGAACGCTTGCTTTTGGTTAGACAGAGTTTAATTGCTGCCAAACTCTTGTACTAAAGCTGTGCGGACCTGATCCCAAGTTGTGCACTCCTTCAAATGGGGGCATGATCTCCCGGGCAGTGCTATCTAAGAAGGTGTGGATATGCTTCACTTTCTGCTGATTGGTGGCCTCCTCCATGGAACTCTCATAGGCATACAGGAAGGAGGCGATACTTTTCCGTCCAGGGGTGTACCTTTCCTTAAAACTAAGTTTAAAGTTAGTTACAATATGAGTGGAAAGGGTGTTAACACCGGGGATGGGCACTGGCTCCAAGATCTCAGTTTCTGCATAATCTCAGGGAGCCTTCTGATCCAGCCATCGCTGCAAGCCTTCTAAGTCCTCCTGGATATAGTCCAAATTTCGGCTGAGGGTGGAAGCAGAAGCCTTATTTGCAACCTGCTCCTTTAGGGATTGGATCTCGGTGCTCTGAAGGTGAAGCTGGCCTTTGAGGGTGGTCAAACAAGTTTTGAACCCTCAGAAAAGTTTGTTCAATCTGGTAGATACGAGCATCTATAAGCTTAGTAAAAGCACTGAAGTTATCCATTTCATCTGAAAATGCCTCAATGGAGACCCTAGGGTTAAGGGGGACTTCATCCAATTGGAGTTTGCGCCCCAGTGCCACATTTTGAATTTGATCACGTAGGGCAGCCAGGGCTGTTATCACATCCCTTCGCCATGGGTCTTTGGGTTCACCAGATTTGAAGGGCCTGGGGGCCCTTGAGGTCCGCGGGGTCCTTCTGGTCCTGCTGGCCCTGGACGCCCCTCAGAGCTTTGGGCTCCCTAGGTCCTTCTGGCCCTGCACTCATGGAGGGGTAGTCATAGAGGCCAGCTCTCAGTAATGCTGTTACAGGGATTGTACAAGTTCCTCAACTTGAAGAATATGCTGATTCCAAGTCGCCTCAAGTAGCTGAGCGTTTTGATGCAGCTGATCTTTGAGGTAGCCAGAGATTCCACTGTCTAATACTACAATTTGATCCCAGATCTCATTGATTAATCGCCAGTTATCAATAATTGCTTCGCGGTTGTCATGCACAAAGGAGGAGGCAGCGTCATAGAAGTTGATGATGTATGAGTTTAAATTCTGGGTTAGTTCCAGTTTCCGTGAGACCTCCTGATGGTGTAACCTGACTAGCTGGAGTAGGTGATGGATAGCTGGGTGGACAAAGTTACAAAGGTAGCATTCAGACCCCAGGACAAGTTCCCCTGCTGGTAGTACAGCTGAATCATAGAGGTCCCGCATTGTAGAAGGTACAGAAGAGGCTGGGATGAGCTAGAGTGAACGCTTATGGAGTAGATGCCATTTATCAATTGTTGGATGACATCATTAAGGTTTTTTTACCGGAGTTGGTATTGGCTTCCATCAAGGGAGGGCAGTGAGAGTTGGAAGGCAACCCAAAATTCTAGCCTTTCAGGCCGCAAGGGCAGTGTTGCATATTGCAAGGTACTAACCCATCAAGTAATGCTTCTCAATTGACCAGTTGATTAGTCTTCAGGGCTGCTAGTATTTTACATTTTTTGTGATAGACGTTTTCACTTAGGACAGCTTGGAGCCCCCTTTAGTGAGCACCACTTTTGCCAGTGCTACAGTTCTCTAGACTGGCATCAAGGTTTGTAGGTGGCTCAAAGCTGGTAATTTGGAAAGAGCGCGAAGAAGGAAATGGAAAATTGGGTCAGAATACTCTATACTTTATTAAGTCAAAAGGTATCAATATTTATAGGGTGCGTTGGGACTCAGTGCCTCAGGTATCGTCAGGGCCTCATCCATTCAGGATCTTTACTGATATCCCAGAATGGCCTCCTAGTGGGCATCCTCAATGGATTGGGTCGCCCACCTGACCAAATGGGTGGAAACGCCACCCCACATGACTCAGGAATAGGGGAGGAGGATCCTGAAATTAGTTTACCATGGTTAGGTTTAACAACTGATTCAGCATTGCCTGATCTGGAAGTGGGTAATTTGATTTGGTCATTATCTTGAATTCCAACAGAGGGCTTCAAAGTTTGCTCTCATGGGTAACTTTGTGACTTATTTACTTTTCTTAAAGTACTATAATTACGAATTTATATCAGAAGTAGGCGTAAAAAAGTTCTTTATATTGAGTAATCAAGTACTATTTATAGTGCTTGAAAATGAAAGGAAAAAAGTGGGATTTTAAGGATAGAGTCATGGGACCTGTAGGAAAGTCCTGATACTAGAATAGGTGGGAAATCTTAAGGTGGTTAGATGATAACTAGGTAATGTAAATATTTTCCAAATTTGGAATAATTCAGGCCAAGCCCCAAATTTGGTATACCAGTTGAGAACATAGAGTCAAACCCATTCTCAAACTTATTGTGTCATTTGGGAATTGTGCCCTTAATATAAATATATCAACCTTCCTCCTGGACAAGGCTTTCACCTAATTCATGGAGAATCCTGACAGCTGGCATGATGCTTTTGGAGACCCTCTTAGCATTGCTATTAAATATGAGAACTGTAGGGCCTCACATTGCTTGATTTTGTGAGAATACATACCGCAATGTGCTAACATGTCCTTCTGGATGAGGTTATACTTTACTGGGGCCCTGGTTGCTGACTTAAATGATGTTGGGGGTTCAGCCCCTTCCAGTTGTACTTTTACTTTTTTTGATGAACTTTTGTGGGCATCTGATCCTTCAGATTCAGTTCCTAATACTTCATCCCTATTAAAGATGATCCCTGATGGTTTGCTCTGATTTGCTGATTAATTCTGGTCTGACTTCGTCTACAACATCAACTTGGATTTGTTAGGGATTGTCCTTGATAATTAATCGAGATTATCCACAATGTTTTACTTGGTTTACTGGTTTGATCATTGTTGGGAATCATCCTCCCCTCCCTCAACTGGTCTTTGTCAGGACTGGTCCCCAATATATTTTTTGAGTGATTGATTCAAGCATTATCAGAGGATTTTTCATCCCAGTCAAAAATATTATCTGTTGTTGCCCTGATGAACTGAGCTCTTAGCTTTTGCTGGCTGAATCAGAAATAGTCTCTGATCCAACCAAAACTTTTTCAGGATTATTTGGTTTTTCAAAAAGTTTTTCCCTGTAAGGCCCTGATCCCTCTTCTAATTAAGATTTGGTGGGGAATATCCTGATGCTGCTATACTCATCATCACTCCTTGTTTCTTGGGGGTGGTGTCAATCATCTGATTTTTTATTGAAAGTGATCCTGGGAGTCAATTACCTTTGCCACGCTTATCACTGGGTTTTTGGTTTTAGGTCATGTTTGAGCATTTTTGGTTGTTGATGTTGCTAATTCATTATCTGTCAAGCAGTTTTTATAGGACCTTTACCATTATTAGTCATGCGGGGCCTTTATTGGCAGGAAATCATCCAGATGGTGTATATATCTTGGTATAATTCTTAATTAAATTCATTTTTGGCACAAGTAAGCCATCCATTTCTTTGTGCATCACACAGATGGGCAGAAAGACCTACTTATGCTAAGTGGTATGACCATGGGGTGCTGCTCTATAAGTGCAGTACTTCTCAGGCAGACGGATGTTCTCTCTAGACTTGTACTAATCATATTTTAATTTAAAAGTGAGATTTTGAGGCTTATTAAAACCTACTTACCTATTGAATTAAACAAATAAAACCAAAATACTCACCCAAAAGAATATCCAATTGCCATTAGAATCTTATATTTTCATAATTATATATAAATTTTAAAAATAATATGAAACTTTTTTAAAATAGCCTACAATTGTTCCCTAAATTTATAGTGTATTTGTGATAAGTTTGGTGATTTTTTGTTCATTCATTCAAGAGATGATGTGTCTTCCACATATATATATACATACATACATACATAAAATGATTTTTTGTATATATTAAGATAGTAAATGATGTTAATTCCGGGTTCACTACCTCATTTAACTATTTTGTCTTTTTTTCTCACTTTGAGTTTCCCTAATTCAAAGGTTTAATTGGCTAGTTGCATGAGGCACTAATACTTACCTCAAGAGTCCAACCTCACGTTGAATATTCTTTCAGAGTTGAAGATTGGCGTCAAACAAAGGCAAGATGGCGTTTGGAAACTGGGAGTTTTCTGAATGTTACAATAGCATTTAGGACAAAACATGTATATAAAAAACCAATACACGTGAGAGCATTGTTGAATAATTTATTTCTAATGACTTACTCAAGTGCAATACTTGCATCTCATAAAATTTAGCTATGGGATGATGGAATAGTTCCAACTAAAACTTGACCATGCTTAAGAGTTAACTAGAGCTTCACTACTTTAATAATCTTAGATGATTATCAGATCTAAAGTCCCATAGTTTTACAATAAAACCAATGATAGCTCGATCTGTTAGTAATGAGCTATAATACTTAATCCTATAATAGTCAATCAAGCCATAAGTTAATCCTTTACCATGTTATCCTGATGTAATTCTAGGTTGATTGAAGGTACTTAATAGTAGATCAGTAGGATGAAATTAACAAATTGACAATATCCTAGAATAGACAAGACAAGAAACTAATGTCAAAGACTACCGCCTAGCCTAGATATAATTAAGTTATCAACTTTAGCAGTTGGAAAATGCCTAAATAGGTTTTATCTGGAAGAAACTGATATGTAAAAGACCTATCAAGATAAGGATTAAATAACTTAAAAATATATATTTAAACAACATTAGCAGCTATAAGTTAAGAGCCATACCGAAGAATAAAATAATGGGAAAAAATAATAGAAGCCACATCCACTGTTTAGAGTAGTTAGTCTTTGGGTGGAGGCGGCTTAGTTTGTCGATGACGGCGGCTGCCTTGGCGAGGAGCGGATTGGGGCGTCCTGGGGTGAATCGAACCGCGGCTGGTGTTACTGGCCTCTGCGTTCTGGTTTGATCTTCTATTTTCGCGAAGGGTGTAAGGCGTGGCAATTGCACGAGTAAGTGAGGTGGCATTCGTGGGACCTCCTTCCACCGGTATCCAAGCAGAGATTCTGCGCTTCTTGGAAGGAGAATTTTCAGAAAAGGGTTCTTCGCAGTTTATAAGGTGTAGCGACTTCGCGAGGCTAAGGAAGCAAACCCGAGAGTTCGCGAGAGCTGGTCAACTTAAGCTGGTAACTCTTGTCTTGATTTTTGCGTTGTCGCTTTTTGATTAAAACGGGGGATTCACCATCCTGGGGTGTAGCATACTGACTAGTTGCGACAGTCTTACAATACTCACAATCAAAATACTCCTCGCTTGTCACAGATCCCTGGGAAGCATTAAAAGCATTCTGATCAGCAAGAAAAGGAACAGGTGGTTGATGAAAGTCAGAAGGTGCAGCCATTTGTGTGGAAGCCAAGTTATCCGCTAAGCAAAATGATATTAGATATTTGTAACTATAACCCATTACGTGGTAAGATAGATGGAAGAGACGTGGCGGCAAAAATACTAGAACTTTCATCTTCGGAGCAAAAAAGTTTTCAAAACCTCGAGGGCTTCGGTGCACAAGTGACCTATTCATCAAGGTTGGTGCTGAACCAATATCCGAGCCAACATAAAAAAGGTCAGCCTGTTCAGAGGAATGAACTGTAATTTCAGGGACCGTGTGATCAGTAACTGTATGTTTAGGGACATGAACTTCAGCGATTGAACCTTTAGCAACTGCAAATTCATGATCAGTAACCAAAGATTCAGGAGCCACACAATCGGGGAGTGTAGGGTCAGCAACAGCAGATCCATACTCAGCAAGTACAGGTTCAGGGGTCACAAGATTGGGGACTACAGTTCCAGCAACTGCGGACTTATAATCAGCAACTGTAGTTTCAACGACTGCAAATTCAGAGTCAGCAGCCAAAGATTCAGGAGCCACATAATCATGGAGTGTAGGCTCAGCAGCTGTAGGCTCATACTCAGCAACCGCAGTTCCAGTAGCTATAGATTCACAAACAACTACAGTTTCTGCAACTCTAGGTTCATGACCAGCAATTACAGTTTCAGCAACTGTAGATTCACAATCAAAAACCATAGATTCAGCAACTACAGTTTCATAATCAGCAAGTACTGGTCTTGGGACCACACAATCGGGGATTGTAGATTCATAATCGGCAAGTGCAGGTTCAACAACCGCACTATCGGGGATTGCAGGTTCAGCAACTGCAGGTTTATAACTAGCAACTGTAGGCTCAGTGTCCCTCTCTCTGTTCAGCATCAATAGAAAGCCCACTTTTCAGATTGGGGTTGGCAGGCGCAGGATTCTCAATAATATCCTGGCAGCTTGAACTTTCTCTTAAAGATTCCATACTCAATGGATGATGGAGCTTAGCCTTTTTGGCTTTGGGGAGGCTGAGCTCATCCCTATAATGCAAAGGCATAGCATATGGATTGTATATGTTGTCGATAAAACTTCGCCGCTCTTCCAATGTCAATTCGGGCCTAAATATATGCGCAAGGCTTTCAACACTTGGTTTTGAAAAGTGTTATCAGGTAGAATTCAGGTTGATCCAGCTTTGTGAAGCTGGAGGAAGGGAATGCAATCGGAAGTACTTTCAAGCTGAACCTGCTCAGAGGTTAAAGAAGTCGGATGATTTGAATCAACCGCCGGCTCTTGGGAGGCAGATTCACCACGAACTTCTTTCAATAAATTTTCCAAGGTTTCACGAAAGGACATGCTTGGAAAAGAATACTTGAATAAAGCCTAATTTAGGTAAGTAATAATTAGAGTACCAACGTCGCTCAAAAATACTAATATGTGCACCAATAACCTCATTTACAAAATCAACTGGTTTTAAAAAAGTACACAATCTGCCCTCTCCTGATACAGAATGCCTTTGCCTCCCAGTTTAAACCCATCAACCTCAATCTCTACTGCTCAACTGGCTTGGAGGTAAAGCAGTCGTGTAATAAGTTACCTTAAAGCAAATGAGCAAAAACAAGTTGCATCAGCCACTCCATCTGAGTGGGCTTAAATATTGCTCATGCAAACTGAAACTACAAAATATTATGGGCAACTGTATTAAAAAGTATAAAGTTGCTTTAACGTTTGAAGTTTATTCTACACTCAGGAATTTTGCTGAATCCACTTCCAATCAAAACTGGCAGATGTGGGCGAATTCCTTAAATCGCATAAGATTACGAAATTAAACGATCAGTGTATTATTTGAATAAATAGCTTGACAAATGTGAATCGTGATCCCATTAATTCTCAAATTCTCCAATCATCTGCCGAAAATTGCCTCGCCGCAGCTGCAATATTTATTCTCAGCATAAGCTTACAAAGCTTTTCAAATATGAATTTATTTAAGAACTGAATTGATTGGTCACTGATGACCAACTATGTTAGTAATCATTGATTAATTTCACATAGCTGAGAATATATGTACATTCCTCGCTGCATGATATCTGAACCATCCCATTTTTAACCGACTTTGAAAAAGGTTATCAATTCGGCCTGTATGTATGTTTTTTTCTTTTTTTCTGTTTGTTTGCGCATAAATCTGAAAATACTGGACCAATTCGGATGATCCATTTTCAAAAATAGAGGATGCTCCAACTTAGATCCCATTTTACTTTTTTAAGTATTGGGCAAGTATCTGCCCATTAATTTAGTAAATATATCAAAATGGGCTCGGAAGCGATGGATTCTTGTGGGACCAATACAGTTCCGGATAAAAAATTTTCCGGTATAGGTGAAGCGATAGCTTCGAAGCACTTTTGATATATCCTATGGATGGGGGGTATGTTCAAAAATTCAGTCAGTATGAGCTCATGGCGGGACGAGCTCAAATCATTATAGATGGCTATTGTTTTTGCATAATTTGACCAATAAACTCATCTAAATTTTATAAAATGAATTATTTTAGATAGCGATCAATAAATTTACATAGATTGACTAATAAAAGCAACCAAATCTAATAAAATAAATTACTGTAGATAGCGATCAGTAAATTCAGCATATGTTGACAAATAAAGTCATCTAAATTTAATAAAATGAAGTATTGTAGATGGTGATCAGTAACTTTAGTATAATTTGACCAATAAAATCAACTAAATAAAAATAAAATAAATTGTTAGTTTATTTGTTTATAAAATACTATATATAATAGATATACAATAAGTTTTAATTTTATAGAGAAATAGTAAGGGGTCAAAAACAATATATAGAGATAGTAATATTTAATAAAAGTAAGAAAAAGAGCCACTTTTAAAAATGCACTAATTTTTTGAGGGGAAAAGAGCTGGGGGTAAAGTTTTTTTAGGAAAAAGAAGCTTCTCAGAAATTTTTTTTGGAAAAAGAACCTCCTTTATAAAACTCTAAATGTATGAAATAATTGAGAAATTAAGCCTCTCTCAGTAAAACCCTTTTTGAAGTCAGTGCCATATTTTAACTGACTTATAATAGGTATTTATAATTTATATACTCAGTACTATTTATTCCAAGTTGCTTATAGTTTACATTTGAACCTAATCCAGACATAAGATATAAATTGTATTTATGAGTAAAATTCTATAATTCAGTTTAAAGTATGGCGCCGACTTCAAAAAGGGTTTTATTGAGTAGGCTTAATTTCTCGATTATTTCATACTTTTTTTGCTTTAACTTTGACATAAGCTTTATATTTATTACCATTTAAAATTTAAAATAACCGGCTTACCACAAATAAGTGAAAATTTAAAATGACTAAATCGGCACCTTGAAGAATTCGATTTGGCGGATAGGATGACACGCTAAAACTTTTCAAGCTAAAACAGCGGAATTACCCGACATTGCTCAGGTTTACCTATAAGCTCGCACTGACAGCTTAAAGGCTATGCCAAGACTACGCTCGACCCACTCAGACCAACAGCTTCGCTGTTGCCCTCGTGGCTGATGAGCTGGTTATCCTAAATTCATTTAAAATCTACTTAAAACTCACTGATTTTTGTTTAGTTTCGGGTGAGCAAATTGGTAAATTATTCAATATATTAACCAATTCTCAACCACTCGCCCAAATAGATTTAACCTATCAGGCTCGATGTCAGTCAGAGCTAGAGTTTTATTAAGTAGATTGTTTTTTGTTTAGTTCCCGGTGAGCAATTCAGCAAATTATTCGATATATTTGCCGATTCTCATCCACTCGCCTAAATAGATTGAACTTTTCAGAATCAAAGGTTCAGACGTCAGTGAATGTGAAATAAGTAGACTAGCATTCACTACCCATGCTTCGCTATAGTGGCTTTAGAATTTCAGATAATTAAATTTATTAATTTAGATTTTATATTATCATGAAAAATAACCACTCAGCCAAATCTCAATGCTCAATCGAATCAACCAAAACCCACCAACCACTCAGCTAAACCTAACTGAAATTAACAAATCAACCAAAACTAATCATGCCTCAAAGCTAAACCGTGTCCTATCGATTCGACCAAAGCCATCACCCACTCGGTCAAACAAAATAAACCTATCGAATTAATTAAATGACACCAAACTGCTTCCAGAAACATCTCTCTATATATAAAATTATTGTGTATGTGACATGTCTTCCAAACTACTAAATCAACTTCTACTTGCCAAAAGTATTTTATTAATTAGGGGAACCAAATTAGGCAGGTTTTTTAAGGTTATATATAAAACATCCAGATACCCATGCTTTGCTATAGTATTTAAAGTTTATCAGATGATAAGCTCACATTGACAGCCTATAGGCTGTGCCAGTGCTATTCTCAAGCCACTCGGACTAACAGCTGCGCTGTTGCCCTCATGGCTGGTGAGCTGATTATCCTAACTTTATTTAATCTACTTAAAGATCTAATATTGATTTTTGTTTAGTTTTGCATGACCAATTTGGTATTTAATTATTCATTATTTTTCACCAAATTATTACCTACTCACCTAAATATATTGAGCCTATCAGACTTGATTAGTTTCAGGTGAGAAATTTGATAAATTATTAGTTAATATCTGCCAATTCTCACCCACATACCCAAATTGATTGAAACTATCAGACTCAAAGGTTTTAGATGTCAGTCAGTCAGTGAAATATTTTTATTAAGTAGATGGCTTACTAATCAAGTTTAATCTCAAAGTCCCAAATCAGGCTGCCCAATTTACTAAACTTGGAGCTATATCTATAAAGGTAAGAGCTGAAAATTTCTTTTGCTCATCTACCTCTAGCATTAACAGTAGCTAGAGATATTTTAAAAAAGAGCTTTTTATATAATTTGAAGAAGTATAGGAAGTGGCTGTCATTAGAATAAATATCAATATGTTAGCTTTGTCAATAAGTTAAAAACTTGTCAAAAAGTTATAAACCATAAGTTAGAAACCTTTTCATGCATTTCAATATTTCATACTCAGTACAGAAGCAGTTATAGGCTGATAATTTGAGATAATGCTTGAGTTTTCCCTTAGTATTAAAGTTTAGCGGAAACTGAGAAAAAGTGAACTTAAAGATATTTTTAAGACTGTAAATTTTAAAAACTACTGGAATAAAGGATTATATCTACTTCTTACAATATATCAGAGAAGCAATATTTTAATGATAAATTCAGGTTTTTAATTAGGGTAAAAAAGCATCTATAATAACATCAAAAGCCTATAAAGCACTGCCATTATGACAATCTGCAAATAAGACCTACTTATGAATAAGTAATGGGAATACTGATTAAAAAACATAGTTCCAGACCTCATTGCCAAACTCAAACTATAAAACATTATCTACCTGGCTTCCCATATTTTCATACTAGTAGATAGAGTATATTGCAATATTTTAAAGTAGTATATACTTCCTCTATGACAGGAGAGTCTCTAGCACTCCCCAATTCCCTACAAAATGATGCAAGATCTGGAATAAAAACAGGGAATCTTTCAGGAAAGCAGCAGATAAGGTTTAGACTGTCCTGCCATTCAGGATGCAAAAACACCCAAAAGATGAGCCAGGATGCCAGGGTTTTGCCACTCAAACAACGTTTATTATTCTATGAGATAAGTAACTAGGAGTACCAATGTGCCACAAAGGTAAAAAACAAACTAGCAAGAAACCAGGCTTTTGCAACCCCAGGGCTAATGGTCTGGCTATAGAAAGTTGCAAGATCAGCTTGAGTGGTTTGGTTTCCCCATGGGGGAACTCAGTATGGCAGCAAAAGCAATGGTGTAAATTCTCACCTGGAGTGGGGACAATTTTGTCCATAAAATGCTGAGATCCTTTGTCAGATTGCCTAGGAAATCAGGGAGAGTTTCACAAAGTTCTTGACATGATGGTCCCAATTGACTGCGGTGGTGAACAAAGTTAATAACATGACTGGGATAGCCCAGATGATATGAGGCCCAAGAGGCCACATTGGAGATGTCTCAGGGGTTCAGCAAAGAAAAATTCAAAATTAATCAAATAAATTGGAGCATGGGAAGATTTTAATAAAAATTAAAATAAGAGAATCAATTGTTAATTTCTTCAATTTGTTATGTCTTCTTAAATAGCCAATCAATTGGAAAATAGCATAAGAAAGCGCAGGATCAGAGCCCTCAATATTTGACCTTTCATGTAAACTTTGAGAGAGGGGAAAAACTACCTATCTGTAACTGACTTCAAAAGTATCAGCGGCAGGCTGAGTTGTTATTGGTTAATCCAAGGATGCCCAAATTGCAGATTTGCCATGGTTTCAACAATTTGAGTGATGGCATCTCACCCAATGGGCAACAGGAACCTCCTAAGGCCACCCCACGTAGGGGCAGTCCCAAGAGGTTGGGAACAGGTTCAGGGCACCCAACCCACCTACACCCAGTCACTCTGGTGTCCGTTTGACCAAGCAAATTTGTTAGATGAAGATTTCAATTCTTTTGGGGAGGGTTTAGCGCTAGCAGCTGCTTTTGACAATGGCCTGATGCCATCAGCAAGTTTAACCAAAGAGTTGACACTGGACGCTTTATACACTAAAGGTACATGGCCGTCAGTCTTTGTTGCTGATGGTTTGGTGCTGTCAGGTCTTGACGCTGAAGGCTTGTTGCCATCAGACAAATTTGATCCTTTCACACCATGTAAATGCCAATTCTTCAATAATTTGGCACAAATTCCCTTAATTTCCATTACCAATTTGTCAAAAGTTCATACTGGGACAGGTGGCGGATTCCTCAAAGGGTAAACTGTGACCCACCACTCGTTCATCACATGGGCGTGGTTGCCCTGAGAGATTAGAGGGTCATCTGGCCTTCTTAGACCTTTTTTGACAGGAATGGGAACGCCACATGGTCCAAGTGAAGGGGATGCTACCACAGATTTACAAATTCAATACCAAGACAAAGGATAAAAATTAGAAATAGTTTTCATATAGATTATTGATAGAGATAAAAAGATAACAAAAAGGTGAATGCCGCCAAGTTAAGGCTAAGTTTATCCAGTAGCCAAGACTTTTAAGGGGTGCTTATTAGGCTGTTAGTCAACATGTTTTAGAATCATAAGTGCTTCAATATGTATATAGAACCAATGGAAGGGGGATTTGATCTGCATTCAATTTTAAATATATAAGTTAGCCTAATCTTCTTGAGGCTTCCTTGAGATCTATTTAGGACTAACCAAAACCTTATATAAACATAAAGATTCAGCAATAGCTCTATTAATAGAAGTAGTGGAGGGTGTCCCAGTATTAGAGTATGAACTTAATGACCACTGCCTACTGAGTTTGATCCTGGTAGATAAACTTTTGTAAGGGATGATTTATAATTGTGTTGGCATTGTATACCAATGTGCTGAACTGAGATAGCGTGTAGCAAGGCATTCCAAAGATCCTTGGCCTATCAGAATGCTCTTTTTGGAGGTTTTCAGTGTTATTATACTATCCCATTATTTTTAACCCTTCCATTACCCACTAATTGGTGCAGTTTTGTACCTAGATCAGCCTAACTTGAATAAATAAAGTTATTGATGGAGAAAAGTTAACTAACAAAGAAATAGGTCCAAATGAAACTTAAAGGCTTTTGGGATTTGGGTCATAATCATTATTTTTTAAATCTAAGATTATACTGTCCTTTGGTATAATCTACCTTCATGGCTGTACAATATGTCAAGTTTTACTGAATTTTAACCTTAGATTAATGCTTGTGATGTGAACTTAGTAATGATATATATTAAAAAAGATTATAACAAAAGGACTATCCAATTTCTAATTGCCATCTTACCCTTTATTTGGCGCCAATTTATGACACCAAATTATTGTCTAACGTGAGGTTGGACTCTAGATAAAAGCGTTAGTGCCTAATGCAACTAACTAATTAAATTTGAAATTGGAGGAACTCAAAGTGATACAAAAGACAAAGCAGGTAGGTGGGGTTGAAAATCATGGAATTAACCTAGCTTTTTTTATTATCAGATAAGAATGTCACTGAGTAAAACATTGCAAGTAAACCAAATTCTGATAATATGGCACCACGAGCACACCAAAGAAATAACAGAGTAGTTGGGGGATCAAGCCCCAAAAACACCAGTTTTGTTGGCACAACAAAACTTTGGTGCGTCACAGAATACCATGTATCATAAGGTAAGGGTGGCTGAAGGCAGCAAGAGAGGGATTAATAAAGTACTATAAAATGATATCCAGAATTTGCAGGCTCAACCTTTAAAGCTGCCCTTCTGGGATGCCTCTCCCACACCATTCTTTAAGCCCTTATAATCCTAAAGAATGGCTTTTAGTAAGTCACATCTCAGCGCAAATCCAACCCATCCAGGAATCCCATAAGAAGTTTGACTCAGAATTCAGAAATTTGAACTTGAGTCAAAAATAATGATCAGGTGCAAAACTGACCATTACAGAGATCAACTTTTCACAAGTAGTAATATCATTGATTAATCTTTACACCATAAATTGTTAAACTTAGGGCTATTATCATCATATTTTACACCCATTTGTAGATTTTTTTACCCTAACCTGAAAATTCTTGGCTCTCACATATTGTTGGTCAAGGGTGTATAGAGAGTCAGAATATTTTGCTAAATTTTGGTTCTGTCTCTGATAAACAACTTTTATTTTGCAGTTAGCAAATTATATTATGTCATTATTAATGGTATACTATAGGTTTAGGATTTGGACCAGGTTTTTAGAAATTCAGGTTAAAAAGAACATCAAGATAGGATTTCAAAGATAGATATTCATTATAGTTAAGTATATATGATCTAATATAGCATTTTTGGTGCTTTTATGATAGTTCTCATTAACTGAGGGTCATAAAATGTAGGTATTAAAGTATAGGTACTAATGTAGTTTGGATATGTGGTGAGCTATTTGGACATCTATTTTACTAAATTTTTTATAATAATTCCAATTGTAAGGCTCCCAGTCATGGTTATCAAGTTGGTCTGAACCCTACAACCCTTTAAATCCTAAAAGGACTCTAACGTGGGCATTGCCATAAGTAAAAATTGAAGAAGTTAAATACAATTAAATGATTTGTAGCATAAAATACTATTTTATTTGTTTATGGTATACTTACAATGGGACCATAGTGATGCCATTATGGGGTAGTTGTGATTTATTTCCCATTTTGGAAATTTTAAAAAATTATAGATTGGGTAAAATTTTTCATTTGTATATAAGCTACCAGCTGAGAACCTAAGATAGAGCAATATAACATAGGTTTATATGCTTGATTTATCAAATTTATAATTTAAACCTCCCAATGCTAACTAAGTATTTAGGCGGCAATTACATTGAGCTCAGTGAAATTTAAACCTTCTCCTCTTCTCCTTTAGATACCAGTACACTCTAATTACTTTTTGCAATTAAATATAATATGTTGAAGATTGACAAACAGCCTGGAACTCACTAACACAGATGCTTAGTTCCCAATAAAAAATTAAGCAGCTGTGCACTCAATGAGGCTTCTATAGATGACAATAGCCAGTTTGGGCATGTATATCACATTAACAATCATTTTTGTACATGAATTTTCCCAAGGTTGGAATTTAGAAAAATCATTACATTAAAAGTAAATGAAACAGGTCGACCTTGAGACAAATATACCACGCCAAGTTTTTTTAGCCTATGCTGGTTTCAAACCTGTTTTTAATCAAAACCCAACCCAGAGTGGAGCAGGAACCACCCCGCTATGCTACCACTCCTCAAAAATCACTATGTTAATGGTTGGAATCTCATTCTTTGATAAGACTTAATTTTCAAGTCAATTCAAACTGGAGTATTTTTCTAATAAAATTATATCTTCTAACAGATTTTTATAAATTTAGACTCCTGATCCACAAGCAGATAATTTCTGGGACGCTGGCATTTATTAGGCTTTCAATGCCTAAATTATTATCAATTCATGTAGCTCTTATTGGGATACTATTTTTCAGGTGAGGGTTTGTTCCTCTTTCCTCACCTGAAGTTAATATTATTTTTTATAATAAAACCCAACTTGATATGTCATGTTCAATTGAGAGTTGCATTTAAATCTAAATACTTAAATCCATAAATATTATGTTATTAGTGTAAGGAGGAATAATCAAGTTCTGGAATGTCATGAGTATTTTAACATTGCAAATAAGATGTTGCAACAGGGAAAGATACCCCAGTGGTAGAATATTGACCCACTACCACTGCCTTCGCAAGTTCAATACTGGTAGATGAACTTTGGGTAGGGGACAAAATGACTGTATTGGAGTTGTGCACCAATGCCCAAACTGAGATAGCAAATAGCAAATGGGTCCATGGAGTTCCTGGCCTATCATATGCCATGCATAAATGTTTTCCAGGTTTTATCCTCCTTTTCCATATAATTTGTTTTCCCCTTAATTGGTGCAGTACTGTCCCCAGGTCAGCCTACCTTGAATAAAATTTATATTTAAAAATTTAAATATTTAAAAATCAAGATGTTAAAACAGGAAAAACTGGAGCAACCAGAACCCAAGGGTGCCTGGAACCCTCTCCATTTGGGACCTTTGTCCACTGCAAGGGCATCGGCCCATTTATATGGCAGGCACAGATAATCTGAGTCAGTCATGGTGTGATCAACCACCATACCTTGGATGCATTAGATCCAGGGTTTTTATGTGCAATTTGGGTAAAGCTCTGTGAAGCCCTCTGGGTGATAGAGGCTTGCAGCATATTAAAGATCTGCCAAACATTGGCCTGTTTAGGCATATTTTGTGTTATATTGCTTCACATGCAATATTTTGAAAGCTCAAACTTGGAGTAATTCAAAATTACCTCTTGGTATTATTTGAGCTGTACGTTTCAGGATTTCGATGCAACCTATTCCACTGATTATTAAGGAACTTCTCTCAGCTTAGGTTTGCATTATGTAAATGCTGAGCAAGGTCTTGAGAACCTTGTCCACTACACCCTGCACCACAACCTGGTGGTTGGGCGCCAATTTGGATACCATCAGACCACTCTTCATGTGTTTCCACAGGTGACTAGAGTCTTGGATGAGATAAGCACCACCACATTGTACCTTGACCTGTTGTTAGCCTCTAGTGATTTAACACCAAGAAGACGCCTTGAGTTACCCTTCCATTAGCAACCAGAGGCTGGTTGGAGCAAAGTTGTCTCTTTTAGAACTCAGCCAGGTGAGTATGACAGTCAAGGCACTACCTGATCATCACATTGCTCTTGTTTAAGGGCAATGATAGGGCTTCAAAGTCTTGACTTATAACCTATTATTGTTAACAAACTTGGATTAAAAATCCAAATCTATAAACTTTTATAAATAATAATTTACATTAAGAAATAATCTGGACACTTAGTTTTAATTACACTAAATCTTTTGTCCTTAAATTTATTTAGCCTTTCATATACCTGGGGGTGAAAATCATCCTCAACTGCAATGAAAGAGTGGTTTGTAGGCTCTTAACTTTTATTTCATTATTTTCTATGCATCCTCATATATATATAGTTACTAAACTTATTTTAAATCCTATAGATGATTTTAATAAAAATGAGGATACAATGTTAATTACTTTACACAAACCTTTGCATCTCTGTAACACTTGTCACCTGAGCAGGTCACGTTTCTATTTTTTATCATTTTGGTCACAGCCTTATAGGGTTTTTTTGCTAATTGTAGCTTTAGCGCACAGAACAGAAGACTATCCTTATGCGTTATTCAGCCATATGGAAAATCAATTGACTTTGCTTACCAAACTCATTTGTTGTATATTGTAGATAACTTGGTTTTCACATTAAACGAAAATTAAATAATTTTCCTTTTGGTACTTTGGTGAGCTTCTTCTGATCCTGAAGTGTGAATAGTTCCATTTGGTATAGACATTCCACCACAGTCTTGATAGTGATTTTTTTTCACTAAAATTCCTCATGCAAGAAGCACCGTGACTTTTAGAAGTTATCAAGATCCTGAGTGTCCAATACCTAATGTTAAAAAAGCAATAAAAAATCTCAATGATTAGTCTGGGGGCATCTAAGGTTAGTCTTATACAAGAGCCATATGCTCCAAAACCTTCAAGCTTATCTCACTTCAGCAGCATGTGGTATGATCATTTCCATTTTAAATTCTAATAACATATTGGATATTCTTCCAGATCACTCATTGTTTGAATGACACAACTGATGAAAATTATTTGGTGTTTCCTGCATCCTTAAAGAATTGTCTAGATCTGTTCATAGAGTTGTATTACTGAAAAGTCATAGGATGCAAAATAGCAACACTCTTGGCTTTAAACAAGGATCAAGCTATGTTAATTGAATATGTATATAATTTTACACCACTTGGAAAAGCAGCTAAAGTAAAAAACTTGCAATCTTTAAGAGTAAAAGCTTTAACCATAACTTGACCTTATCATTGACTGCATACCTCAGGGAAAATAATTTCAAGAATGATCTTAACTTGGTATTTCAATTTAAACAACTCTTATATGTAGTTCATTATCGCAGAAATGGAAAAAAGAAACATTTAAATGGATGGATCACTATTGGTTTTGCACTCTCTTGGCAACAAACTGAGAGTAAATGATTGGCCGTTGAGAGATACCAGGCTGGACAACTTGAGTTGAAACATAAACTTCTCTAGAGGTTTAGAGGCTCATAGCAATTCTCAGAGGGCTGGAGTGATTTTGATATTAGATAGTTGGACTTTAAACTAAAAATAAACTAGAGATGTAAAAAATGTTATCAAGAAAAAGGTTAGTAATATTTAGCTAACTAAAGGAAAATCAGGAATGTGATGAGTGATAGGCGAATACCACATGTGATTGTGGAAGGAGATCCAGGAATGCAGGAGGTGACAGCACAGTCTAAGAACAGAGTTGGTGTAAATTAGAATCTTAGTAGAAGGCTGGACTGAGATCAAAGATGGCAACTTAGTTTGTGGTTTTCATTATCTGTTATTAGGAAGCCAATAGGTGATAAAGCATAACATGTGGCATAAGGTGGTTAATGAGATGAATAGAGAAGTTAAACACTAATACATCCTCAGGCCTAATATCAGGGTGAATAGTAACTCATCTTGGGCTTTCTTCCCTATCTTATCAGCCAGTGGAGCACTAATGGGGTGATTTATCCAGAGTTTTTTTAGGTCGCAAAGTCAGATTATTATGGAAAATTGCTTAGTGCTTGAATGTATAAGATATTATTGATTTTGGGGCATTAGGTCAGATAGAACGATGGTAGATAAAATATAATAATATTGGGCTTTAACCCCAAATAAATATTGATTAGTATATATAAACTAATGTCAATAGTAATAATAGTAAAGTTGACATTGATTAAAGTTATGGTACCTAAATTAAGGCAATACTCTCACATAGCCCCTCCAAGCCTTGACTAAGAGTGACATATTTTTCTAGGGTCAGAAAGTTTCATTATGGTCCCAAATTACCAATATTGGGCTTGATATGATAACACTAGACAGTAATGTTGGGTGTCAACCTGGCGAGAAAGAGTTGGGGTTCATCTCATAATCTGTAGGCAGTTAGTAGTAGCAGAGTATCCCATGAATTTCATCCACCTAGAAAACTTTGATCTTAAGGAGCGGGGACCCAAGGTTCAGTTAGATCACTCAACTTAGGAATGTCAACCTTAGTTTTGGCATCAGGATGAAGAGCTGAGTGTGAGGATAAAAGATAGTCAGTGTAATTTTTAGTTCCAAATTAGAATTTGGAATTGCAAATCTTGAAGCGGTACACGTTATTGTCAAGAGAGTTGGTAGCACCAGCTTGGGAGTTGAAGTAGATAAGGGGCAGAGGGACGTAGACATTATTTATGTATTTCTGGATGATAGGAGCAACAACAAAATAGAGAGGGGAAACTGTAGAACAAATAACAAAGCTGCATAAAGCAGCTGTACAGATATCTTTAACTGTTCATGTCATTGAAACCAAAAAGCAGATCCAGGGAATGAGTATAAGTTTGGAGGAGCATCCCCTCTGCCTAGACTGGGTAATGTTTCCATTTGCCACAAAAAGAGTCCAAAGAGGGCAGCTGTCCCTCTCATCACACAGGGAGATATTGCCCATGTCGTAGATGAGCGATGGGTAACAGATCTTCCTCTGAAGATTCCACCACCTGTCCCTGCAATTGCCTCTGCCAAATTAATATGGCGAATTGAGGACATTTGCGCCAAAAAGATTGGAAGCCGCCACCTCTATGGACTGATAGGTTCTTATGAGGTTGACAGAACTAGGACCTCAAAATCAAGGTCCAAAAGCCTTAAACTCTTTGGTAACAAAGATCAATGGGCTCACACATTCAGTAAATGAGAAATCAAGTGTCAAATCCTCAGCAAAACTCACCAATGGCACTGGACCACTGAAAAATGTTGCCATTGACTCAAAGCCTGCTTCAAAAACATTAGGGATAAAGCCAGATGGGCGTGTACCTCTTAGGAAGAATGTGTCTAGTGGTGAATCCTTAGTAAAACTCGCCAATGGCCTCAGGCCATTGAGAAAAGTTTTTCCAATTCGAAAATAACCTTGAAAGCATCAGGGAAAAGCCCAATGATCATGTACCTCCTAAGACTGATGTGCCAAATACCAAATCTTCTGAAAAACTCACTGATGGCGTTAGGTCATCATTAGAGTTACTGATAGCCCAAACCCTCCCCTCAAAAATTAGGATCATTGTTTGATGTATCTCAATTGGCCTAACAGATGCCAAAGTGAATGGGTGCGGGTGAGTTGGGCATCCCAAACCCGTTTCTGACCTTTTGGGACCACCCCTACATGGGGTGGCCCTGGGAGATTCCTATTGCCCATTGGGCAAGATGCCATCATGCTAACTATCAGAAAATCAATGAAACTGAAATTTAGGTGTCTGAGGTCAAACCAACAGTGAATTGCCCACCACTGACTCCTTTAAAATCAGTTCAGATTGAATTCATTCCCCCTTTCAAAGTTCTCCAGGTTAGGTTGAATTTTGAGGGCCCTGATTCCGTGCTTACTAAGTTATTCCCCAAATCAATCATCTATTTAAGCAGTCTTAACGCATTGAGGGAATTGATGGGCAGTTTTCTTATTTTACCAATCATTAAAAATCTCCTGAGTTGCCAATTTTTGATTAATTTCATTTTTTTTGCCAAACTCCCTTTAGCACTAACAGTGTGGCCCATCAGGCTTTACATTGGCTGGGAAATACCAGTAATTATAGTAACTATAACTCCTACTTCTGTCAGCTGGGCATATTGTTTAAGAAACTTCTGGGAAACCAACCCTATTGTTGAGGCCATATTCCAGCAGGATATTGGAATCCATTCAGCCCATCTGTCTCCACTCCAAGCGAATATCTACCCCCTTGCCTCTGTTTTTGTTCTAAACTCTCCTATGGAGGGTACCAAAACAGAAAACCTGATTACACAACTCCCTGCAACAAGGCCCACTGGGTCTGGAGTCAAAACTGCCTGTTCCTTACCGGGTTCCTTTTTATGTTTGCAATTCACTGGCGCTCAATCGTCACACACCTCCCCACCCAAGTCAACGTCATTCAAGTGGCAATGCCTCTGGCATTCTGGCTTTCCTTTTAAGTGCTTTTTCATACTGACTGGAAGGACAGTCTAAACTTTCTCTGCCATATCCCTGACATGGAGGAAGTAATCTGATACGGGGAGTGTCATGGTTAAAGGACATGATAGTGGGCACCAGCCCTAAGGATAAGGCTGGGCGGCAGGAGGCCCAGAAGGTGAAGCTTCATGTCCTTCCTGACCTCAAGAACACGTTAGACCAACGCTGGGTACAAGCCAAATATGCCCAGGTTGGTACTAGTGAGGTGCACAACGCCCAGCCCCTTGCTTTGGCCCAGGCATCAAAACGGACGATTTATTCAATTAATGTGGACTATTCAATTCAGTTAGTTGAGGAACGGGGTTTTGAAACCCATTCCATCTATGAAACTACACTTTTGGGTCAGATACAACTTCAATCGCTTACTTGAGTAAAGTCAGTGTCAGTGTATTCTACTAAATATGATGGGAGTGTTTGCCTATTGGTAAATTGGTGCTTGGGACTGCTTTGGCAGACCCTGAATTACCCTGACAAAGTTTAAATTTGATTTTTTGTGACCAACCTTCCTTGTTGGTCAACTTTTCCCAATAAACTTCCCCATTTTTCCCATTTTATGTTATGTTATCTCTGATGATCCTGTACATGGACCTCTTTGAGGAGGTCTTGCGCTACATTCACCATACCATTTTACATATAATTCAGTTACCCCCTAGTGCACCGTTAGTTCACCCAGGGTTCACTCCAACCTGGGACGCTTACCCCTTCCCCCCTTGTGCACTGAGATGCTTTTGTTTTGGTATTTTTTATAATGATTGCACTATTCTACTTAAGTTATTATTGCTCCAGCACTCTCTGCTGGGCTCTAGTACCTTTTGTACTAATGGCTAGTTCCCAGGCGTTGGACCAGTGCACCAAGCACTACCACGCTGGGAACAGGAGAGTTATAGATCTCTCCTTACAGGGAGAAACCTTGTCATTCTCCTCAAAAATTTTGATAGTGAGTTTGCAGGCAGCTGGTTAAAGGAACCTTCAGTCAGGTGATTCACCTTAACAGCAGAGATCATTCAACAGATGGAGTTTAGCAATGTTGATTAGTATATCTAAATTTAAACTAAGAGGCGTCAGGTTAGCAGTTTAATAAAATGGCAAGTACATGAGATTTTGGGCACACTTTCACTAAAATATTAAAAAGGAATTTGGTTTAAATTTTAAACCTTCAGTGATCTGATTGAGGTATGTTTGATTTTTTTCCACTGACAATCATACTAAATATTAGTTTAAAAAGAACTATAACTAAATTTTTAAAAATAAATTAAATGGGAAAGATAAAAAATAGGCTTGCATGCTTTAGATTTGTTGTCAGAGCAGCAAAGAGTGTCAGCACTGAGAAACCATGAGAATGCTGAGGCACTTGAGCTGGCTGTTTTAAAAAATAAAACAGCAAGAAGAGCCAGTACCAGGAAATGTAGAAATCATCAAGGTATTCAGTTCAGCTGTTCCAATATCCTCATCAGAACAATGAGAAGCGTCAGCTCCAGAAAATGGAGAGAGCATCAAGGCATCTAATTTTGATGATCCAATTCATTGTTAAAACAGCAAGAATATTAGCACAGGTAAGCATGGTAAGCGTGGAGGCAACTTGTTCAGTGAGCTAGATTTTATCAAGAGGAGAACAGCTCTTGAGCTCAAAAACAAACTTGACTTCTCCAATAATGGGTTTTTAGTTTTTTTGTGCAGGTTAATTTAGGGGTATTGCTTCAGTCACAGAGGTACTTTGCTCAGCTGGACTGAGCGAAGATGGAAAGCTTTGTAACCTCAGAAGAGGAGAGTAATTTCAGCACCAAAAATTTGGTTCAGATGGGCCATTTTAATAGCTGTGAGCCTTGGCATCAGAAAACAAAGTGATGAGGCAATCATCTGGTTTGTCTGCTCCATTTAGCTCATTGAGAGGTTCATATTTAGTCACAAAATTGAAATCGTGATTTTCTTGGATTTCAGTGTTGATAACATCCAAATCATCAGATATAGCAAGTCCAGGTCCTTCTTGGAACTCTTCATATCAGGAAACTGGAGAGAGTGGAAAGATATCACTTTGGTTCAGCTGAGATAAGACCAAGTTTTTGTAACTTATACCAGGTTTTTTTCTGGGATAGGTGGGTAATTTTTCGGCGCTCCATGAGTTGTCTAGCATTAAAATAAAGGTATTTCGATTCATAGCATTATGATTTATACTTAATTCTTTCTCAGCCTCTTTTGTCATTTTTGAGTTCATAATCAATATCTGCGTTACGTTCAGCAGAATCTTTGGCATAATCCTTGATTAAATCAATCTGTTTTTCAATTAAAACAAACTTTGCATATCAAATCAATTTTACTTCTCACTTATTTCATTGCTGTCATCATTATTTTTAATTAGTGTATGGCTCAAACTGTCCATAGCACTTATGACATCCAGGTAGGGTTGAGCTCAGTCAAACTCCTAGTAGTAGACCCAGCTCATATCTGCAAGGTAGAAAAGCTTCTTTCTCATGTTTCATCATGTTTTAATCACTTATGTTGTCCTAAGGGTGATCAACGTTTTCACAATAGCAACTCAGAGTGCCCCTGTAGTGAGCACCAGGTCTCAGCGTTGCGCTCTCTTGGCAGCAAGCTGAGGGTAAACTATTGGATAAGCAGAGGTGTCAGGCAGGAATATATAAGTTGAAACTAAACCTTATATTTAGGGTTAAAGGTTCATAGTAATTCTCAGAGGGCTGGAGTGATTTTGATATTAGATAGTTGGACTTTAAACTAAAAATAAACTAGAGATGTAAAAAATGTTATCAAGAAAAAGGTTAGTAATATTTAGCTAACTAAAGGAAAATCAGGAATGTGATGAGTGATAGGCAAATACCACCTGTGAGGATGGAAGGAGATTCTAGAATGCAGGAGGCAATGGCAAGTCCAGATTCAGAGTTGGATTAGATAAGGCTTTCTTGTTGAAAGCTGAACTGAGATTAAATATATGGTAACACAGTTAAGTGGTTTCTATCATCTGTTACTAAGAAGCCAATAGGCAATGAAGCATAATATGTGGCATAAGGCGGTTAATGGGGTGAGTAGAGGAGTTAACATCTGAATACATCCTCAGGCCTATTTCCAGGCTGAATATCAACTTGGCTCGGGAATTCTTACCTATCTTTTCAGCCAATGGAGCACTGATGAGGCGATTTATCCAGAGATTATTAGGTCATAAACTCAGCATTTTCTGTGAAAGATTTTTAGGGCTTATAATATAAGAGTATTGATGATTTTGGGCGTTTGGCCTTGAAATTTTTTGTAGATATTTTTTTTATTTGAGGTGGGCCAACCTGGGGACAATACCACACCGATTAGGGAAGTGAAGAAAATGGGAAAAGAGGATAAAACCTGGAAAACCTCCATGCGCGGCATATGATAGGCCAGGAACTCCATGGACCGCCTTTGCTATTCCTTTGCTATTCACTAACTCAGTTTGGGGCATTGGCGCGCAAAACCAACACAGTCAAAATCATCCCCTACCCAAAGTCCATTACTGGGATCGAACTCAGGAGGCAGTGGTAGAGGGTCCATACTCTACCACTGGGGTATCCTCCCTAAATTTTTTGTAGATAAGTTATGATAATATTGAGCTTTAACCTCAAGTAAGTATCAAGTAGTTAATAAGCTGATGTCAATAGTAATGATTTTAAATTTGAAATTAATTAAAGTAAAAAAATAATGACCCTAATGTTGAGCCTTCACCTAATTTAAGGCAAAATTAACAAACATCACACTTTTAAGATCAAAACTCAGAACGTTTACTATAGAAAGATTAAGCTTTGGACACATCAAGCCCCAAGTACTTCTTGGTGGACCAATTCACCCAAACACTATCAGCAAGTAGACCTAAGAAAACTGTTTACAAACTTTAAGAAGGTAAACCCCAATACTATAAGAAAATAAGTGCCAAATTTCTACTTATCCATTTATTTTAATCTCCTTTATGCTAGGAAGAAAATCTTCAGGTAAAGCACTGAAGTGTAAGCATAAGTAGATATAAGATCAGGTGAGAATTATATTGATTTAGAGCTAGCTACAGGCTTGGTTTAGAGTCATCACAAGGGGCCATTAACCTTGTAGAAGCAACAATTACTTTCAATGTTTAGGAGTGAAGATAAGTGTTAATAACATTCCAGGAGTACGTGTAAACAAAAAAGAATTTTGTGTTTTAAGTGACATACCCTACCAAGTAATTTTTGAAATGAAATGGTGGTATTAAATGCTTTTCTACTTATTTAACTTAAGTAAGCGGACCAGGTGATGGACATTAATGAGCTAAGAACCAAAAAAATGTAACTAAACAATTCAAACAAAATGCCCAAAATGGACGGATTAAATGAACTACACCTATCAAATTAACCAACCAGGTGAGCAGCGGAGACCGCTTATCCCTCCATGGCAGAAGTGGAGGGGATCAGGGGTCTCATCTTTGGAAGCAGCTATCTCTTCCCAGAGTAGGGTGCATGTCAAGGAAGATAGCAGGGGCGTTGGGGCATTGGCGGTATGTGGTTCAATTTATTCAATGATTGGTACTTCTGAGTAATTTCCATCCATAAAAATGGCAGTATTATGTTCAGCTAAAGCTTTTTTGGCTTTAAATGTGGGCGTCTGGTAATTTAACAAATGTGGCAATATTGGTTTCAGTAATCTTGGTTTTTTAGATTCTGTGCTGCAGTTACCACGGTTTGGATAGCGTTGGTGACATTTTTATGTAGTTGTTCACATTAATCTTACTTTTTGGAGTAATATTTTTGGGGATAACAGGAGGTGGAATTCCTCCTGCGAGTGCCACCGCTGATTTAATGGCGGCTTTTCAGAGGGGATGGAATCTCTAGTGTGGCGGCTGCTTCTACTGCAATCTGGTGGTCACTGTAGAATGTTTTGGTATTTGGCTGTGGGGCATATAAACGTGGGGGGAAATTCTGCATCCCATTTTAAATTACAGAACCAGTCAACTTGCAGTGATGGATCTTCAATGATATTACCTGATTTGTCAATTTCATCTAAAAACTCCCATAGGTTCTGGTTGAATTGAATTGGGGAATCAGCGTATGGTTGAGGACTGGTTGATTCATTGGTGGTTGCATGGGATAGAACTGGGGTCCAATCCTGCGCTTGATTGAAAGAATTAGGTGTAACACTGGGGCAAGGTGGAGGCTGATTGGTGGCTGCAGGATCAGCTGCAGCATCAGGCTTTGGAGAGGGGAGGTAGGATCATACCCCATGCCAGAATTGGTGCAGGGTGGGAGGCAGCTTGGTGGCCATCAGACGAATTATTAGCGCCGTCAGAAGCAGCTAGAAATGTGCACTTGCGTTTTGAGAGGTCTAACTCAAAACAGGAAGGATAAATTGTCTGATTGCCCTTGACATGGGCCCAGAATGGATGGTTGAGGGCAGAGGGGATAGTGGCATGAAGGGAAATTGATGGGGCAATTTTGTTCATTTCAGGGTTGATTATGGCATACGCCCAAGGCCCATCGAGGCGTGTGGCACCATTTGAGACTACAAATTGCAAGATGGGGTTGGAGCCATAGGCTGCCAAACCTTCCATAAGCTCCTAATTGAGCACTTCAGGGGGAAGGTTGGTGGGCAAACCAGCAAACTGAATCACCAATGTGGTGTCCATTGGGAGCCCAGTTCGAGTTGTGGGAGAGGTGTACCCTGGAATACCAGGGACACAGTTGCCGCAGTGGCAGCATCAGCTTCACAGGTGACGCTGAGATTAAAATACCCCTATAGGGGCGGAAGTCAATAAATCAGACAGGACGCATCACCGCCTAAGCCATTTTGATAATTACTTGGTCATTGTAGGGAAAAAGTAACCCATATATGACCTTAAGGCTGAGATTCATGTTGCTTGGGGGGAGCATCAGGGGGCAACGGGGCACCACTTGGGTTTGAACAAGGCGGGCGTCAAGATCTTTGGGAGGAATGAATCAATTCAGGAGTTTTTCATGACTGGGTGATCCAGTACAAGCGCGTTTTACTGTCAGATGAGAAATGGTGATGGGAGTTTTGCTGCTGCCCCACACTGGGGCAGCCAGCGAAAAATCTGATAACATCAGAGCAAAACTACAGTGGGAGATTAAGTTTTTACTTATATTAACCATATAAATTGCTCATAAAGTCAAGCTGATAAGAAAGAGAGTATTAAAGGTTAGATGCTTATCTTACAATATAAGTTCTCAGAGGTTCACATTAAATACCCTAAACAATGAACCGAAATTAATGAGTTCTTTATTGATGTATCAGAGTTCTCTGGGAAGGGAGTGGTAGTAATGCAAGAAAACCTGACCAACTTTCTATAAAATACTAGGAATAAGTGCACTGATAAAAAATTCAGCTAAATCTCTTTGTTGTAAGATCCTATCCAGTTACCATTATAGTAAAATTAACAAAAAGATAGTTTTAACAAAAGCAATTTGTCCAAAAAATTAAAAGGCTAGAGACAACTTGAAAATTTACAACAAGAAGATGACCATGTAAAAACTAGTTATATAATCTAACTCACCAGTAGTTTCTCCAATTTTGTTGGTATCTAGGCAAGTATAGGGCTTTTCTTTCCGCTTGAACTCACTTTTGAGCAACTTTTATATAAAAGTTTAATTTACCACTGCTGTCTGACCACGTCCATTTTCCAGTTGATGTGCTCAGATCCGCCGCCTGCTGCTCCAGTGTGGGATAGCGGTGCTCCACCGCCTAGTGTTTTCCACCCTGCGGGAAAATGCATTTGCATAAGTTTGAATAGCCCATTAACCTCTACTGGCCATTTTGTCCCCCCATGGGACTTACCACTCCACTTTGTGCGCATCCACCCTTCTCGCCCCATTCTCTCACCCTCCTTCGCTCCATGATCCAATTTTGCTTAGGTGACAATAATGGGCGTTTATTCTATATGCAAAAAGGCGATAAACAAACTTGCCACTGCTGCCTTTGTGCCAGTTGGCTCTATCAATTTCCACCCATTTAAGGGCTATTTTGACATTAGCTTCCAGATGGAGGAGGACGCTGTAGCCTCGGCTTCAACTCTATTTATTTACAAAAACACTTCCATCCCTAAACCCAAACTCGCCTACCCTCAGACAACACATTGGTATTATCCTTTGTGTCCCTCCCTTCCCACCTCCCACCCCAAATTTTATATCAATATTTGATGGCGGGGCTTTTGGCTTATGAGACTCAGCACCACTTCATATTCACCGTTCCCTCAGGGGCAGAGAGCCTTGCTGCCCCTAACACCACTGCCACTATAATCCCACACCACCCTTCCATAGCCCAAAAAACCCATTCTTGTATTGCAGCAGCTCCTGAGCAATTTTTAGGGCTCATGTGGATAATGGTCACCAAATTTGTCCCCTCTGTTTTGGGTTTGACCATTCAAAAAAATCCTGCCCCTGAGCCACTTTCTCTAGTGCAGCTTCTGAGCCCATTTCAGCGGATTATGAATGGGGCGTTTTGTTGCCACCTTCCACTCAACATTCTCATTTGATGGGCCAGAGTGGGAAATCAGCCCCCACGAAATCAACTGCCCACTTTAATCCACCCAATTACACCCCCGCCAATCAGAGTCAGGCTTGGACCACCATTTGCACTCAAGCAGCCCATTTGACTATTGCCCACCACAATTATACATCCACTATTCTCATGAACCAGAATCCTTGGGACCTATTGGCTGAGGTTGATGAATCAGGTAGATTATCATGAATAAGAAAACTGGTGAACCTCTCAGCCTGATGGATTATGAATGGGCCAAATTTTACCTCCTTATTTTGACAAAACCCTATCCCCCAAATTATTCGCTCCTAAACCCAATGCTGTCCCCTACCAAAGTGACCACCAGCTCGCCTTACCAACGGTGACTTCACCCTAATGCCCAGTCCTCCGCAAAGCTATGGCCCAATCAGTGGCCTAATTCTATGACGGGCTTACCACACTCATCTTCCCTCCTGATTTCACCAAAGCAGCATGGGGCAAAATCACCAAGTTATATGATGATGCCAAAGACGCTGTCATGCATGTTGAAAAACTATCAGATTTCTACCCATCTGCTAAAATCACCTGGAAGAATATAACCAATTTGACCCAACTCCCAAGCCAGCCTTCAAGCTGAACACCATATAGCGGAATTAGTTTAAGCTATCTTCCAAGCTGATCTTGAAGAAGAAAACACATTTATCACAGCCATCCACCCCCACCACGCTGATGCCCCAACACCCTGGCTCTCAACTTTTGTTTGCTTCTACAACCATAATGATTCTGTCATGAACAATATGCCTATAGAAGAGCCGCCTGATCCCCCTCACCCTCTGCCATGGTGGGTTGGCAGTATTCCGCTCACCTCCTGGTTGGTTTTGCTTTAATTTTTTTGTTTTGTTCCATTCATTTGTTTAATGAGTTTAGTTTTTTTTTTGCTCATTATGCATCAGTAATGTCCTTCCCCTGGTTGGTGTACCTTAAATATATTTTTCTAGGAATGTATAGATCTACATACATGTAAATCAAATAAGACTTATTAAAATAACAGAACATGATCCTTGATCAATATCCTCAATGGGAGAGATCCTTCCTATAATTTATAAGAAAAGTCTCTACAAAACTAGATTGGGTCCATGTAATAAACTAAATCCCAGTAAATCCTAAAGCACCAAAAGTGTGATGTATAGAATTGTCATATATGAATTTTTAAGTGCTGGGCAATGGCATTTGAGCTTTGGTTGTCTTTCTGCTTTAAGATATTATTCATCAAGCACTTGGTGCCTTGGTTGTAAGATTTAGTTTTATAACAACTGATAGCTTTGGTTTTTTGAAGAACTTTTGGTCCATATTTCTGATTTCTAAAACAATAGTAGAAGCAATACATAGGACTAACTTGTAAGTTAAATTTTCAAAATATAACTAAAGTAAGAATAAGATTTAGGGAATTGTAACAGTCAGAAAAGTCCAGTTCTGACACCATATAATAAATAATGCTTTGGTGCACCAACAGCACCAAAGCAGCCTGACTTTGAGTAGGGAGAGGATTGGTGCACTGACAGCATCAAACATGCCTACATCGAGCTAGTTATGCAAGATTTCAATTTCAGTTGGTCTGACCCAACCACATGAAAACTTTTCTAAACTGGATACCCAAAAAAGACTAACAGGTAAGTGAGGTATGCTAACCCTGAAACAACCTTTATTTCTTTCAGGTGATAAAAAGGGCCTGCCAAACAGATCTTGTCTGGGGAGCAACTGACAATGCTCCTCAGGAGGGAAAGCTAGGGAAAGAATTCCAAAGTGAGCTTCAGAATGAGCAGGCGCGCCTTTTAATGGCTGCCCTTTGGGGGCCTCATCCAAATTATTGATCAGGCTTGTACAAGGCTAATCTTCAATTTGGGCGAGGCACAACCCAGAACCTAAAACCGACCAGACCAAAAATCCTTTTTTCCAATTCTGCTCAGATTCAGAAAACATGAATTTGAGTTAAAATACAACAATCAAGATAAATCAATTATTACAGGAATGTAGTCATAAAGGACAGACTGGCAGTCTGTGTAGACAAGCTAAGTGTGGGAAGGCAAGGAAGAATCTTCGTGATCATAAAGGCGTGATGGTTTTTTGATGGTAGTAATTTTTTCACCACTTTTTATATAACACTTGTCAGAAAAGGAAGCTCACTTATCTTATCATACAGGTACTGTTTCATCAAATGAGGGGAAGTTGAAGTGTTAGATTTAAAAAATATAGAGGATATTATTATAACAGCACAAAAGTTGGTAAACCAATACCTAGATTAACCATTTATTGTAGAAATCAACGAATCATTCTTTGCAGTAGGTTTGCTCTGTTGCAAAAAGAGAGGATGGCTTAAAGCATCCAGTCTGTTTCTATAGTCTGAAAATAATTTTTCTAAAAATTTCCAGATGTATGATGAGAATTACCTGCAATACTATATGCTCTTGAGGAATTGAAATCAATTTCTAAATTCTTTATATACCATTATAATTCTTACTTTTTACAGGGCAATCGAGTTTACAAAATCCACTCATAGAATGAATCAACGGCAAGCTATATGGAACTCTAAACTTTCTCAATTTATTTTCAAAATTAGAAAAAGTTTAGGGGTGATAACTTTACTTCCAACATTCTATAATAATACTAACTTTTTAAGAAATGAACTTAATACTTAGAATACTGCTACCATGCTCCCACCAAACCATTTTTGTTTATATCAAAGGGGGATTTATCATTTCTAAATAAGAAAGACTTCTTAGCACAAAATCATTAAAATCTGGAAAAAAACTGCTTATTTTTGAAAAAGTGCAATCAGATTAGTAATAAAAGTTCTACTTATTGGGTGGGATCATTGTTAAAAAGTTAATCCTTGCATTTCTTCATATTATTTGCCACTAAAAGTTGTGAAGGCGTGTTATGATCATCCTTTAGCTGGATACCCATGAGTTGCAATGACCATTGAACTAGTGACTTGACACCATTGATTCAACTTTAAAAGTCTACATTTGAGAACAAATTTCTGGGGTTATTGACTTGCGCTCACTCAAAGCCTTTGCGTTCTCATCCCAAGAGGAACTGAAACCAACTTAGATATCTGATAGACTATTGTCATCACTAAGCATCAATTTCATTGTTAGTCTTCCTAAAACAAAAAATCATGTATATAATCATGTTATTGTGGATCATCATACAAAATATACAAAGTTTTTTATCCTTGCACTGATAAAATAAATGAAAAAGAGTTAGCAAAGGTCAATAAGGAAGTAATGATGGCAAGACATGCAATTCCATATGAAATAATTAAAGATCATGGCACACTATTTATTATAATTTTGGAATTCTAGTTGGTAACCTGGACATTAGGCCCTGTTGGTCATCCTTATTACTCCCAAAATCTGATGTCCAAATATAGAGAATTAACATAAGCCTGGAAAATACATTTGATGCTATACCTCAGTTTAACAAGATGACTGGTAATTATACATTCTGCATAATTTGCGTACAACAATCAACCACTCTTTAATGGGGAACCCATTTTTTGTGAATCATAGACAGCACCCTCAAATATATAAGAATAAAGTAGAAAGAGTGAAACCAGCCACAGACGAGTTGTAGAGCATCTAATATAACTTGTTTTTTATATCAAACTCAAAAAAGGTATCATTTACCAGAAGTTAAAGCTGATAAGAGGCGTATAAATGATCCTAGAATCAACAAAGAGATATAGTCCTGATCAAAGTAAAGACCTACCCCTTCCAGTCATATTCTGGAAATTAAGTTCTGTAATATATGCCCATATGTGTTCATGCGTCTATATTGAAGTGTCATTTAAACTAGAACTTCTTCCTGAATCAGAGGCACATCCCATAATTTATGTCACATAGTTACAGAAGTTCATTGTATAGATTAAAGATAAACAAGTCCAGGTAACCTTGAGAACCCTTCCAGTGAAGAAATATATGTAGAGAATCTATTGGACACAAAGTTTTAAGTAGTAAACAAATTATTTTTGATTAAATGGCGAAGATATTTAATTAAGGAATCAACTTGCAATCAGAAGGAAGATTTTATTCACATCTTTCAATGATTATAAAACTTTTTGCTTTACTCAACCTTATGTATCAATAGGGTGATGTTGGTCAGGGTACTACCTGATAAAATTATTGCAATTGTTCAAAGTCATCAAAAATGGATATTTGGAGTTCTCAATTAGAAGCTTGATGATATAAACTTTAATGGAATAAAAACAATACAAATTACTTTTTAATTTATAAAAAGATAATAATTTTATTTTTTAATGATCTTGAAGTTTAGTTTACAAAGAAAATATAAACCATAAAGCTTATTTAGTTTTCATGAATCTGTGATTAAAAATCATCCCCAAATTCATATGATACAGAATAAAAGCAGATTTCTTGCCTAGGACGATACTTAGCAGTAATTAGTTTATATCATTTATAGTTTGGATTTTCTAGATTATAAAATCAGGTTTATATTTCAAACTTTATTTTTCTATCCAGATTGATATAAATATAATTACTACTACCAAAATGGCCCTCTCTCTCAGAGGGTGTTGATGTTTGTAGTTGAGACACTTACAATAAACTATTTTTTGTTCACAGGGTGCATTAACAGAAGAATTGGAGGGTCTACTTCTTGTGTACATAGGTCTTTTCCTCTTAATTCTAAGTGTTCAAAAATGTTAAAGCCTTGGAATTGTAAATGTCAGGTGCTATTCCATAGTGCACCAAAACTCTTTTAACTTCTGCAGATAACAGGAAGGCTAAGTCTAAACCTTAGAATAATATATCTGTATCTGGCGTAATAAGCACCAGAATAAAACTGACAAACTAAAGGCAGATTCTGTGAAAGACTTTACTTTAAATATAAAAATAAAAAAGTATATATAGTATTAGGAGATAAAGGTGTTCAAAGTAAGGTCTTGATTTATAACAATCAAGTTTTTCTCATGAGCCAATGGTATAATAATGCTTGGTTTCACGACCAGCGGTGTCCATTTCTTTGATTCTCTGGGATCTTCTGGTCTTATTTATTAATTGGTATAGAGCTTGGTTATGCTTGTGACTTCATGGCTGCTGATATTTTTTTTCTGATATTCTTGTGACCCTTGTGTCTGTTGCAGCTTCTTGGGTTCATTGCTAGTTTTTTTCTGGGGCTTGCAAAACTAATTTGCTTGCTCTTTTGGTAGTATTCATGTTGATAATCGTTGTAAAGATGGAGAAATAGTCTTTATATGGATTTTTGGTAATACTTTCATCATTGGTGGTCAAACCCAAGGGCATAAAAGGTGTTCCTCTAAGGGCGTCATCTGTGCTATCATGCTTTAGTCAATTGGACCAGTATCTATACTTTAAGGTCTTCTGAAGTTATGCTGACCATCTGGTAAATTGCTGTGGAGGTCAGGGGGTATATAAACGCCAATGCTGTCAGAAATTTTGGGTCAATCGGGCATATATAAGGGGCTTTAAACTCTTGAAAAACAATTTAATCAAATCTGGGTTAGTTTGTACACAATCTTTGTTTTCACCAGCTAGATCCATTAGTATTATATTTATTGTTTTGAATTGTAGGGTTTCAGGGGGCTTTATTCATGAGTCAAGGAATTAACCTCTATGGTTGGGCTGCGGACATTTGCCTATGCAGCTGAAAAACAAGAATGTCTTAGGTTGAGTTCATCCAAAAAAGAGAAATTTCAGCCATTTGTGATTGTCAATGCTAATACAAATGATTTTAATGATAGTAAAAATCTCGAGGAAATCATCCAAAAGACCCTGGCCAATTCTCAGTGGAACCCCGTAAACTGAGGTAACACAAATTCAAAACCTGCACAAGCACTTTCAGTAAAATCAAACAATTGGATTTTGCCAATTGCTCAAAGGACTTCAGGGAAACCAGCGGAAGGTACTCCCCAAACCAGCACCAAGTTCTTCCCACACCTGCTCAGGGCCACCCCCTTTTATAGGCGTGGCGGCAGGCCCCCAAGGTGAGAAATTTTCTCAAGTGGTGATTGTTTGGGGTACATCAAAAACCTGCCTCATGGGTATATTCTGCCCCAAAACCCCAACGTCTGATTTACCCAAAATTAATTAACTTTCCCTCATGATCTGATAGGATCAACACCCATATTTCCTAATTCAGAATGCGTTGCAGCTATTCCAAAACTATCCTCAAATCCCTTCTGACCCCTGAAATCAGTATAATTACAGATTATCAAATATCATAAAGGGATCACTTATTGTTTACCCCCTCGCTTTTTTAATAAATTCTATATAAATCTAATTTTTAGCACTTAAGTATTAAATTTTTTATAAAAAACTCTTTGTGGGATCCAGCAGGCGTAGCACCAGCGAGAAAATTAAAGCTGTATTCCAACAAAATGGTGCTCACTACAGGGGATCCCTGTAGCTCAAACCATGTTGCTCTTAAAAAGCAACTAACCAGCGCTTTGTCCCGCCTAGAGGAGCTTGAACAGCGCCCTTACAAACTTTCCATTAAGGACATTTTCACCCCTGGTGAAGGGAGCATTGCTACCTTCTTATACGTTTATGAAGCCTCTATGGATGGAGCCACAGACAAGCAAAAAGTGCGTCACATCCTTCCTTGTTTAAGTCGTCTAGCGCAAGAGATGATATTCCCTAACCTAAACCCTTTATACTTTTGGGCAGAGGCGAAGGAAGCTCTTCTAACATAATTCAGATCCAAAAAGAGTCTACATAGGGAAAGCAGGCCTTTATGCGCTTTAGCATGTTGGAAGGTGAATCTACCATTGCCTTTGCTGAACGATTTTACATTGCTGCGCAAAGCTTGACCATCTCTAACATGCTTACCCTTGATGATGCCATCACCGCCCTGTTAACTGGGCTAGCCTCTCGACCCTCTCTAGCCAGACACATCATCTATTTGAAACGCCACTTTAAAAAACTCTGTGACAACGAAGAGGCTTTGTTCAAAGTGGCTGAATTCCAATTATGGGCTAGCAAAAGTGACTCTGAGGTGAAATCTTCAGCTCCCACCATTAAGGAGCTACCACTTATTGAGCAGTTGAGAGTGCATTCACCTGTGCCTATCATCCCTACAAAAACTGATCCATCAGTGCAACTTAAAAAGGTTATCACTACTTCTAATGAATCAGAGCCTTGTAAGGTTATAAAAACCATATTCCTGCACAAGCTCACTGATGCCTCTGTGACTTCCCTTCCAGACAAGCTGAAAAATGCGTCTCCTAAGGCTACCCAAACTACTGTAGCCATCCCCCCTACCTCCATCGCTGCCTTGCCTGTTGTTGCGAATACTCTTGAGGAGGGCACTGGGGGGGTTATGACGATGTTGGATACTACATATTGGGAGCCCCCACGGAAGTAGAAGTGCCTAATCATTTGAACGCTGGAGGAGTAGACAAAACCACCATACTTGAGGAAACGAACCTCAGCCAAATACTAGGGCACCCAAAAGTGATTGACATTGCCAGTGATGGTGACCAATTCTTAGCTGGCTTGATTCGCCCTCTTCAGCGGGTTCATCCCATAATTCCATCATGGATAAATATCCTGAAACTGCTTAAAAATTAACCTCCAACTTCCGGTTTCAGGAGGTCTTAGCTTTATCACCTAACTTTAAAAGAACGCTCACCAAAGTTGAATTGGTCATTAAAAAGGTCCAGATACTGGCTATCCTGGACACTGGCTCCCCGTTAATGTGATCGTCACTAAGCTTATCAAGATGATAAAGCTAGCTCCTGACTTGGAGTATACATAAGAATTCGGAACTGCAGGCCTCAATGATACCCATGTTATTGGGGCATACTCTTCCCTTCCAATTTGCATTGAAAAAGCTTATCTTATTATCCCCTTCTGTGGCTTTGGACAACAATGCATACAATGTGCTCATCGGCGCTCAGTTTATGAGTGAATACAAGAGAATAATAAACATGAAGCAAGGATACTTCTCATTATTTGGCTATGAAGTTCCATTAGTCTTAACCAAAAAAGAACCCAGCAAGCATGAATACTCTTGCCTTATCGAATACCCTTTATCAGCTATGCCTTTATATTACTTCACCTCAGGACGCCACACTAAGGAACTACCCGATTCAGTGGATGTAAGGGATGACATCCCTTTCTATGCTGCAGATGAGGTATTGATTAAACCTGGGGAACAACGCGTGGTTGACACTAAAATCACGATCCAAATCCCACACCACTGCTTGTTGTATATCACAAGTATTGAAGGCGTTAGCCCCTTGGAGCATAGGGTATTGCTTGGGGTACTAGGCCCAGCTACCAGAGGCCTATTACCCTTTTTCTGGGAAACCTCACCGGAAAAGACATGTTCATTCAAATACACCAGGAGATTGGCTGAGGCTTCCTACTTCCAGTAGAAGATATTGAACATATCCACTCCATTGGCTCTATGGCGGATTTGGGTTTGCCTACGGATAACCTGGTTTGCACTCTACCTAACGATCATATTTCATATAAGTTAACCCCAGTCAAATTGGAAAAGTTCATACTTTATTAGATGAATATAACGACATCTTTTCTAAATCAGACCATGACTATGTTCACATGAAAGGCTGGTGTCACTCCATTGATGTGGGTGATACCCACCCTATTCGCTCTAAACCTTACCATAAGTCAAAGGTGGAAGAAGAGAAAATGAGGATGGAGCTTTAGCAATTGCTAGATGAGGGGTTGTTAGTTCCCTCACAAAGCCCTTGGTCTTCTCCTCTGTTGCTTATTAAAAGAAAAACGGAGGTCATCAAATAGTTATGGACTACCAAAAAATTAAATAATCTCACAAAAGAGGATAGCTATCCTATCCCCCGCATTGATGACGCCCTGGCCCAACTCTCTGGCTCCAACTTCTTCTCCTCCATGGAATTGGCTAGCAGCTATTGGCAAGTGGACCTTTCCTTAAAGATCAGGAGAAGTGTGCTCTCATTTGTAGTGAAAGCCTTTTTCAAACAACCCAATTACCACAAGGGTTGTGTAACGCACCTGCATCTTTTCAGCGGGCAAAGGACCATATTCTTCAGGACCTGAAGTTAACTTGTGTCATTGTATATCTTAATTATATCACAGTGTTCTCCTGTACCTTCAATGACCATCTTGAACATCTGAAGGAAGTGTTCTAAAGATTACGCAAGTCAAACATTAAGTTAAAGCCTTCAAAATGCACCTTCTTCCAAAAGAAATCGGATCTCCTTGAACACTCCATTTTCAAAAAGTAATCCAACCCATGTTAGATAAGGTTGAAGCGATTTCAAAGATGCCTCCCCCTAAGAATCTACGGGACATTCTGGTATTTCTAGGAATGATGGGGTATTACCATCAATTTATCCCCACATTTTTCCCAGCTCAGCAAACCACTTATTCGTTTATTGACTAAGAATACTACTTTCTATTGGGGCGCTGAACAGAAGGCCGCTTTTGAGACGTTGAAACAACTCTTACAACAACTTCCTATCCTGAGACACCCAGACTACAATAAAAATTTTATCATGTTTACTGATGCTTCAGACTATGCCATTGGGGCCATCTTAGCCCAATTAGAAGAAAATGTTGTAGATCATTCAGTATCCTATTTCATTAAGATTCTGTCAAAAGCAGAACGCAATTATAGTGTAACTGAGAAGGAGTGCCTCGCTGTTCTGTCAGCTGTGAAGCACTACCGCCCCTTTTTATATGGGACTGTCTTCACTGTGGTTACAGACCACGCTTCATTAAAATGGTTACAAAACATGAAGGACCCTACTGCCCGGTTAGCTCGTTGGGCTCTAAATCTCCAGTCTTACAATATAAAGATTGAACACTGTACTGGAACCCGTCACATTAATGTTGATGGGTTGACTCAGTTGCCTGTCCTTTATTTGGATAATAGTGAGGCGGAGAGGTTACATGACCTCTTAATGACCCCCAATGAATGGAAGGATGAAGATGAGCCTGTCCAGAAGATGTTAGCTTGGCACTCCCATAACGCAAAAGTAGAAAACAAAAAGTTGTATAAGCAGGTGGGATCAAAATGGCTGCCTTACCTTTGTCCCTCAGAACGCGTACCTGCTATCCTGAAGCTCACTCCACCTTAGGGCATGGAGGGGCCAAGAAAACTTATGAGTGGATTAAGAATCAGTACTATTGGGATGGTATGATGGAGTCTATTGTTGACGTCTTGGAAGATTGCCTTACATGTAACAAGCAATCCAGTTTCAAGACAAGATACCAGTATCAACCCACTACCCCCAACAACCATTCCACACAATCAGTTTGGATGTAGTAGGTCACCTCCTCAGTCTACTAGTGGGAATAAGTTTGTCCTAGTAGCTATTGATCATTTCACTAAGTGGGTGGAAGCGGTGGCTCTTCCAGCTCAAACGGCCAAGGCCACAGCCACCTTTTTACATCAATACATTTTCTCTTGACATGGGTTCCCCCAAGTCTTACTCTGTGATATGGCAAGAACTTTACCTCCAGAGTAGTCAAGATCCTGGCCACCTCCATGGGCCCAACAACTCTTCTTGGCTCCATATAATCCCTCTACCAACGGAACTGTGAAGAGAGAAAATGGTACCCTGGTATCCATCTTGCAAAAAATGGCCTCTTCTGATCCACTTCACTGGGATCAATACTTACCCAGTGCCCTCATGGCATACCGGATTAGTTATCACCAGGTATTGAAGATGTCCCCATTCCATGTCTTGTATGGGTGAGAAACAGAAATACCTGCTCTTTAGGTTAAGGATGTAATCTCCTCTAGAATTGAGAAGCCTGAGAAAGTTATGAGACGATTGGATCAATGCATTATCCAGCTCCAATCAGAAGCAATGATGAACTTAGCAAAAACGGTGAAAAAGGAAAGGCATGCAGCCAATAAGCTCAGAACTCCGCTACCCACTTTTCAAATATTAGACATGGTACTATACTACCATAACATGATCACACCTAGAAGTGGTAAGCTGGGATCCATCTGGGAAGGTCCCTTCATCATTACCTAAAAAAGAGGTAATGAATACTCTATAATATTGCTAGCCACCAGAATCACTATCAATTGTGTACATGGCCATTTCCTATGGCTCTACTCGCCCCCCCCAACATTCTTGGGGGGATTGATGTTGGAAATTTGCCTCTGAAGCTGAAAAACAAGAATATCTTAGGTTGAGTTTATCAAAAAACTAAATTTCAGCCATTTGTGATTGTCAATGCTGGCACAAATAATTTTAATGATAGTAAAAATTTCGAGGAAATCAAAAAGACCCTGGCCAATTCTCGGTGGAACCCCATAAACTGAGTAACACAAGTTCAAAACCTTCACAGGCACTTTCAGTAAAATCAAACAATTGGATTTTGCCAATTGCTCAAAGGACTTCAGGGAAACCAGCGGAAGGTACTCCCCAAATTAGCACCAAGTCCTTCACCACACCTTCGTGGGGGCCACTTTCTTTTTTTAGGCGTAATGGCAGGCCCCCAAGGTGAGAAATTTTCTCAAGTGGTGATTGGTTGAGGTACATCAAAACCCTGCCTCATGGGTATATTCTTCCCCAAAACCCCAACGTCCAATTTACCAAAATTAACTAACCTTCCCTCACAATCTGATAGGATTGACACCCATATTTCCTAACTCAGAATTCATTGCAGCTATTTTAAAACTAAACTTGAATCCCTTCCGATCCCCAAAATCAGTATAAATACAAATCATCAAATATCAAAAAAGGGATCACTTATTGTTACCCACTCACTTTTAATAAATTCTATAAAACATCCAATTTTAATGCTTAAGTATTAAATTTTTATTAAAAAATCTTTGTGGGATCCAGCAGGCGTTGCACCAGCGAGAAAGTGAAAGCTGGATCCC